>JAANDH010001348.1:0-60132 GCA_011799765.1 Nymphaea thermarum | reverse complement strand
CAACTGACTGCATTCCTCCGGCTGCCACCGTCTCTAGCCCACAATCTTCAAAGTAAGAAGGAAACATCCGAGAGAAGGTGGAATGCCAAGACCGATACCATTCGGGAGCCAAAGGTTTAGACTCTATAGATATGTATGTAGACCGTTCGGGTCCTTCCCCGAAGAGGATATGATCATAAGGGAAGGTGACACCACGTTGAAAAGAATACATCTTGAATGATGACTCTAAAAGATAAAGATTGAATTAGTTGAAAACATTGACTAGGTTGACAAAGACAATATGAAGTAGATGTGTGGAATGAGGTTGTAAATCATCACATAAGGTTTCACGCACATCAACATCTATCAATTTTTTTTTTTTTTTTTTTTTAAAATTTGGTATAGGAACCTAGTTGAGATAATTTTGTATCACGATAATCCGATGTCAAGTTATGCTTATATACCTTAGCCAAATGGCTTAGTACGAGCATAGATTTTTTTCTTTAGGCAACTAAGGGTAGGGTTCATCAACTTCTTCTTGATCACTCGTCGATATACCATAAATTACCACTCATGGTACTAACGAGGGGGCTATCTCGCCCAAGGTGTGGTCTAGTTGCAAGGCTTAGTCTTCGGCTACCACCTAAGACCAAACCCGGCAACTTGATGACCGGGACAAATAGGTATGAGAAATTTTGAAATATGAGAAATCATGCAAAGTCTCTAATGCAATGTTTCCTAGAATGATTATTAAAATAAAATAAAAGAGTAAACATTGTCTTCAAACAACTCTTAAATTGAGGATGGTTGTATTTGATCCTAGATCTAAGTGAACATGATTGATCATCCTCAATTAGTCTTATATGCAAGAAATCAAATACAATCACCAAGAAATGAAATGAAATGCCAATGGGGTTAAGGCCAAAGTAGGGACATGCTTTATCATTGACAATAGAGGATATTCAAGTTATTGAAAAAATGCATCAATTATAATCATAGCCAAACGATGACGGGTCCCATCACGGTCGCCATCTGTTTGCATCCCAAAATTTTCATTGGTTTTGGAGTGCTCCAGAAAAATAAGGTTTTGTTTTAAAATAGGAAAGAAAGGGACTCGCCCGTCGGTACGAGGATCGACCGTTCCTGGCGCCTTTACCGGGGGTAATCAACCCAAGGGCTATGTTTATCATTGATGCATTTCTTTTTAACTTAAACATCTTTTTGATTCTATATGCGGTGTAGAAAAATATTGAAAGTTTAATGTTTCAAACTTTTGAAAAGATTCTTGAAAAATTGTTTGAGAATGTGAAATATTTTGAGGAAAAAGTGGAATTAGTAAATATCATTTGAAAAACGTGTGAAATCATTTTGAAATCACTTTAGTGTTCTCATAAGACTTTAAGTAGGTTTGAGATTTTGCTCTAATTCGATTACCACCTAGTTAGAGCTCCATCCCCTCTTGCTTAAGTTATTTTGGAGAGGTGCTTGTGATCATAAGTGAAATAAAGTGGGTGAGAATGCATGGATGCATTTATCCTATATGATTGAAATAATGTAAAACATTCCTACCACAACATTCATCTAAAGTCATTCCTACCACAACATACATCTAAGATTTTTGTTGTTATAATTATTATACATAAGAAAGAAAAGTTTTTGAAAAAGAGATTGAAATTGTAGACCATCAAGCATGATTCCAATATTAGGTCATTACTTGGTTTGTGGTCTTAATGAAGTTGGTAAATAAAAAAGATCGTGAGAGGAGAATGTTAAAAGAATAGAAGAGATAAACCACTCTTATGAAAAGGAAGAGAGAGAGATAGAGAAAGACATGTATATATGTATACATATCATCACATATACACATATATGAAAGTTTAAGAGAAAAAGACGTATTAATTTGAAGAGAAAGAGAGGCTTTAGAGGGAAAAAAAAAATATACATACATATATATATATAGGTATGCATAATAAATTTTGTAAGAGAATATATTTGTCTTGAAAAGGGGAATAAATATTTGAAAGAGATGAAATTGAGCACATATACATACGTATTTGTGCACGTATGAGAATTTATAGAATGGAGAGTGAAAGCATAGAGAGAGAAAGATGGGGGGATCACCATGTTGGTATAGATGCATATAACATGTGTATACATCCATACCTTCACAAGATTAAAATCAATGAATAGTTTAAAATTACCAACTTCAAGTTTAATGTGGGCCGGAGGAGAGCTTGGACTCATGCAAGAGTCTAAGCTAAGTCTCTAAGGCCATGTTAGAAGATTTCTTTTTCAAAATGTTTTGGAAAATATGATTTATATAAGCATAGAATGTTATTATTTAGTTTGTTGTAAGAGATATGTTTCTTCCACCGTTGGGTATGGAAGAAAACAAACAACATAACGATACACTCATTAGGGTTCCTAATAGAGGATTAAGAATGAAACTAGCGCAAAATGACATGCAAAATGCATATTAACATGTACATTTTCGTAAGGGTTCATCCCAGGTTGGACAAGTCCCAACCTCAAAAATAAACATGAAAATAAAGAATTCACAAACCATACTCTCATTCCCACCATACATTCACATGTAAATGGAAAGCCAAATAACTATACGTAAATAACATATGAACAATGTTCAAGGAAGGAAAGAGAGAGAAATGATGATGGAGAGAGAAAGATTCAACTAAGAGGAAGGACATGATGTAACTATGAAATGATATACCACCTCATCTTCTCATGTTTTCGGTGCACTTGAGTATAGCCTCTTGACTCTAAAATAGAGATTGAGAGCTATCTCATTTGGCCATAAAAAAATGAGNACTATAAGACTATGTTGAAGAAAAAGAAATAACATAATAATAAGACTATTAATGAAAAGAAAGAAGAGAGAAATGAGAGGGATGATGGTTACATACCTCTAATGAGAAATGACCTAAGGAAGAACACATTCACTTGAAGACCTCCTTTTGAATGAAGCTCCAAGGGTGTTGTAGCTTGCTTCAAGTTGGAGAAGGGAATAGAGAGAGAAAGGGGGAGAGAGAGAGAACTCAAGAGAAACTCTAAGTCTTCTAGTGAGAATACACTAGAGTTTCTCCCAAGGACCAATCTTACCCAAGAGGGAGGAAAAGGGGGGGTATTTATAGAAGATTTTGGAGCCAAAACCCTAAATTTAAATTTTTTTTGAATTTCCCCCATTTTCCATCCGAATTTCACATAATTTTAAAGTATTTTGAAAAAGAAATAACCTAAAAAGACCAAAATCACCCTTTAAAAAGAGTTTCTTTTGTCAAAAGGAGGGGCAAATGGGTCTTGCCCACCAAAAGACTAAAATCTCCCTCTAAAAGGAGTTTCTTTTATCAAAAAGAGGGGCAAATAGGTCTTGCCCACCAAAAGACCAAAATTGCTCTCTAAAAGGACTTTCTTTTGTCAAAAGAAGGGGCAAATGAGTCTTGCCCACCAAAAGACTAAAATTACCCTCTAAAAAGAGGTTTTTTGGTCAAAAGGAATGAATCTTGATTTGGATAAACATGGTAACTCTTTATGCTCAGTCGATCCCTTGATTTTAGGAATTGATTTTCCATCAGTCCACTGCTTGATTTTAGGAAGAGATCTTTCATCTTGATCTTCAGCTGATTGCTTGATTTTAGGAGGAGATCTTTCATCGTGATCTTTAGCCATCGTTATTTTATCTCATGATCTTTAGCCATGGTTATTTTATATGTTAAAACACAGAAAATGCATGCCTTGCATATTGCTTGTTAATTTTTCCATGCTTCTAATTTAATTTTTCTGGCAACTGTTATGGGACTCTACTTCACCTAATCAAGGAAAAACAGAGGATTCTTCGTTTAAGTCTAGGAGGTGAGAGTCAGATGATCGGTACATACTGTATGAACTTGTCGCGGATGTATGTAGCGATCATGAGATTGACAGCCTGGGGATAAACGGGGAAGCCCAGGCTGTTGAGAGCAGTCCTCAGTTCATTGCCTGTTTGACTCCATCCCCGTCCTTGTCCGTCTTGCCAGAAGACATCCTGCAGATCGAACCAACCAAACGAAAATAATTTGTTTGTACTGAAGGAGCACTAATTTAAGTACTACATTGAAGCCATTCATGAATATTGAAGTACCCTCCATCGCTTCAGACTATTGAAAAGAACCACAAATTCCCATGGCCCTGCAAGTTGAACACCGTAGAATAATTAAGCAACTCAAATTTTTAGTTCGTACACGCACAATACTTCATAGATATCCAAATAATCCTATCTCGATTCTAATGATGTAACTCACATGTACTTATTTAAGATTTTGCTAAAGAAACAGAAAAGGTTTTTCCTAAAATGGATTATATGGTAGATCAGTTATAAATCTTTAAATGAATTGTTCAGGCGATCGGGTGTCTAAAAGGAGAAGAGTTATACAGAGTAGAAGGTAATAGGCAAGTTAATTTACCAATGCGGCTGTGGGTAGCGTCCATGGAGAAGGTGCACATGAAGAAGTGGACGGTTCGGTCGGTGAAGGTTGTTGGAAAAACGTAAGGCACAATATAACTTAGATTCAAACTCGAATTTATGCGAGAAAAATCCAGCAGAGTCTCAACGTCTAAAATGATACTCAATAATAACTTTGGCAAAATATACTTAAACTATTTATTTATCAAAAGAAACATTACAAAAAGAGACTCAAGAAAACTCACATCAACTCACGCAGTGAGCTAACACACCTAACACCGTTGCGGCATACACTTGAAACTTGAAACTGTAATGCTCGAACTCACGAAGTGAACACACGAGCTAACACTCACCAGCTCATAAATTGAACACACACCCCACCTCACAAAGTGAGCACCCAAGATCACTCAACGTCACAATTTTTGTTTCACACACACCTCACCATGGCCCAACGTCTTTATAGGGAGAGGAAGTCGGTGGTGGATGCTTCCACCGATTTCCACATTTTTGTTTTTTTAATTATTTTTTGTTTTTCTTTAATCATCACATAAGCACCGACTTAAGAGAGGAGGCTCGAGATGGTTAGTGAGAGTCGGTGATGGCTCTTGACGAAGGTGTGGTTGCACTTAGCGCCGTCCGCAGCTCGCACTCGTCAATGGAGCCACTGCAGTCCTTGTCCACGGCGTCGAAGGCCTTGATGACCTTCTGGTCCGTCCCCGGCGGGAAGGTGCAAGGTTGCGCAGCGAAGCCGAACGGGTCGTACTTTTCGCCGTCCCGGGGATTTTGGCAAGAGGGCATCTTGGGAGTGGCAAGGAGAGCTTTTAGATCTGCCTGTGCTGTACCGTGAGAGGAAATCGGTTGCTAGCTCTTGTTGCTTCAGCTGGAACTCTGAGTTCTCCCTGCAGCGCCTCCTCCCCTTTATATGGAGGAGAATGCGACCACCATGAATCGGCGTCACAAACACGCCATTGCGAATTCTCGTTCTCTTCCTTTCCTTGCCGATGAAAAGGCATTGCGGACCACGGCCGGAAGTAATTATAGCTTTTCTATCTTATCGTTTCCTTCCCTCCCCTAGTCAAATTCGACTGCCATTGTTGGCACCTGGTTGTTTCAGGCATATCAGATTGTTCACATTGCAGACTACACAATAATAAAATACCAGAGAAAGGATATCTCACGAGTCATGACCTTTACTCTATGGTAATAAAAGTAATTCCTTCTCAACTTAAAGTAAGTGTAACACTAAAATTAGTTTTTTCATTTGTCTTTTTCAGTCAACAGGTTGCTAGCTTATCGCCTATATTATTAGCTTCCATGCAATTTTTTATTATAAAAAATTACCTATTATCTTTCTTTTCTCTCTTCATAAAAATTAAATATTTGTCCGAAAAGGCGCCTTGCATGCCTCACCTAGTAAAGCTAAAAATATAAAATTGTCCTCAGAATTAGGTTTAGTTTTATATTGTGAAACGTGAACTTGTCAATTTTTTTTCATATGCTTCTTGAACGTATTGAAATATCATAAAATTTATCTTTATGCATATTATTCTTAAAATAAAATCCTGTAAAATGAATTTACACTTTCCTCATGAACGAGGAAATAACAATAATTTTTTCATTTTAGCAATAATAGATTAAGAAATTTTGGTTTTCTTTTCTTCAATTCAACTAAATAACAAATAAATTTGGACTAGGTGCGGTTTTCAAAGTTCAATTTGAATTTCCTGTGGTCTTGACAAATTAAAAACAGGAGCCGAAATTTAGTTTGGGTGGCACTAGATTACTAATGCAGAGAAATGAACCGATTTGTCCGACCAAAATCAGTAACTTTCAGTATCAAGAACCATTGAATGAAAATGAAATTTGTCTGTCAAACCTTACTTTCAGTATCAAGAACCATTGAATGAAAATGAAATTTGTCTGTCAAACCTTGATTTGGGAAGAGCTTGATGAGTTCTCTTCTTTTAGAAAGCACTCATTTCAATCTGATCTTGAAGGTCATTTTCAATGGAATCGTGGAAGCTGTAAAGTAAATTAGATAAGGTCAGAGCAAAGTCTGAGTGCTTATTTTTTGTGAGTTCTAAGCACACTCGCAAAGCTAGGTTACTAATTAATTTTATAATAATAAAAAATATACGATATAATAATTAAGTTTCCTAGTTCTTTAAAAAAAGTGTCGAGAAAGTATTATTACAGTACCATAGGTGGCAGTAGATGCCGCCAAGAAATGGACAGCTCAAATTCAATAGCCGCGCTTTTGTTCCAGAAATCTTAGCATTCACAACCACATGTAATTAATTAGGTCAAATCCATGAACCCCTGGATAAAGAAATTCATGGAGACATAAATAGGAACGACACCCATAAAAGACTCTGCATCAACACTTTATTCGAAGGAGCCAAGTTGAAAGGAGCACTGAGCCTAATTTAGGAGGGAATAATCCATCCATAGTTGCGGACTTTTACCCTTTTTCTCTAATCCGAGGAATCGATGCCTGTCATTCCATCCTGATCAGAAATTAACTTTATCGTCTAAATCAATTCGAGGTATCTACGTTGCTAGGCAGAAGGTGGAAGATCTATGAGTGCAGGTAGCAAGAGATGAGGCGGAATCGAATTCGATTCCATGAAAGTGAGAGGACGATGATGAGGTGCACGCCCGATCCATCTCTTTAATGCATCCCCTCACCGCCGCCGTCAATGCGTGGATAAGAGTTTTGAGAGCGGAATTGCCAGACAGGAAGAATGAGCGGCGAAGCTAATTTTTCCTCGCAAAGTCGGGAATACCAGGCTTATTGCCGTCCGTCAAGCAAAAGAAACCTCCGAGTGCTTTGCTCTTCACACCATTGATTCTTACGAGTGGGATTCTTTTACATTTTCTAAGCTCACACGAAAAGTTATGGGTGGTGAAAGGCAGTTTTGGGCTTACGGTGGATATCCGGTGGAGTGTGTGCACCCAATTTGATAATTAAGTGTACTTTTTATGCTTTTATTTTTTTTATAATATTACTTTTCTCATTTTTAAAACTTTTCTTTTTCCACTTTATTAAGGGTATTTTATTCATTACACACTCTTTTACATGTGCACAAAGGTGTGCATATAACCAGCTTGAGCAGTGTTTGTTTGGTACAAGTGAGAGCAAATAAGATTGTCATGATAATTTTATGCTTTTTTGAAGCTATCCTTCATATTCTTTATCATGATCAAAAGAAATAAAAGGAGGTCTAAAGGGAAACATGAATCTTTCACCGGTTATTATTCTTATGCGCTTATGTGCGAATCTAAAGCTTATCGGAGAATAAAGAAGGGCCAATGGTCGGCCGCTTTCCGATACGGAAAGGACTCCTCATACTGATAATGCTGCTTTTTCCTGAACCGAAAGGGGCCGTCCGAGGACCCAGCAAATTGAAAAAGAGGCAGCCATATGAAACTGTAAGCTCCCCTTTTCACTTAGATCTTTCTCTTTTCTTTTCCCTTCATTATCGAATAAAACTTTGCATCTGCTTCAGAAAACTACCTTGGGTCAGAAATGCACCTTCATTTTCTTTGAACCATTTCTGCTTCAGAAATGCACTCCTATGACGAAGTCTCTATCTTCGTCTTCTCCAATCCACCGGCCGCAGTTGTGCTTCAGTAAAACTTGGTCTTCGAGAAAGTGAAATATATGCTAGCTTGACAGAGATTCTCATCTGTCCGCAGAATCCGGTTAAAAAAGTATAAAGTTATATTATGTTATAGTCGCAAAAAATACGAACAAAACGCAAGAAGTCAGCCATTTAAAACTAGGCACCAACGACGATTTTTTTTTTTGGAAAAATGGCAAACGTCTGTTTTCTTTAATGCCAAACTATATTTTTTCAGTTTCTAACTTTTAGTTGTTGCTTACTTTACTTAATTTTTTGATTTTTGTGTTATTAGTTTCTCATTTATTTATTTTATCTTAATTTTAAGAAATTTTAAAATTTACCATATTTTCATTTTTCTAAAGCTCTACTTATTATGCCCTGAAAAAAACCTCGTGGCTTAAAATGCGATAATGTTTGTTGTGACTATGCATTATATGCAGTAGGCTAGTACCAGAGGTAATTGCATATTTATATATGAATCCCACATGGAAATTTAGTTATTTACATATTGTTTGCCCCTTAAAAATTAAAATTAAAGAATTAGTGCCCCTTAAAATTTTCAGTCTCCACCACTGACGTACAAATATAACTGCTATATATATATATATATATATATATATATATATATATATATAGACACACACACACACTATCAATATTATCCTTCAAATCCATGAATCTTTGGTAGCGGTGAGAGAGAAGGTTCTCACTTGAGATCTAATGGTTAATTGTAATTCATTTATTCATCAAAGTACAGAGGATCGATCTAACATCCTTGTAAGGACCGCATATAGAGTTAACATCCTTGTCAAGGACTGTATATAAAGTTGCGAACCTGGGAGCTGGATATTATGTTGAATCGAATATGAAACCTGAGGTAAACAAATAAACCTCTTAGATAATGACAGAGATATATATTTATGTCTATTATATATCTATGTCAAAAGCGGCTTAAGGTGGGATGACAAGAACCGGATCAGCTCACTTTTCACTTAGATAATGGCAGACATAAATCAGATTATTGGGACTAGAATTTTTTGACGAAGCATGTAAAATGGAGTTTGTTGATTATGAAAAATACACTTGGTTTTGTATGGTTAACTAGTTGAAATGATGCATAGTCCATTTCTATCAAGCAAAGTACTCAAATTGTATGAAGTCCTATGTTACCTTCAAAAGGAGCACTTGAGAAATATACCAGATTTCATGGATGCACCTGATTTCCCACTGCATAACTTTCGAGCAAAAACTAAAAAATAAAACTAATTGGAATGCTGTGAAAGAAAACATTAACCAAGCTAACCATGCATTTGATATTATAGGTATAGTTAATTCAAGCTAGCATCTTATTTATTATCTTGTATATATGAACAATAACTAATTTAAGTTAGCGATTAACTTGCTTTAAGTTGACAGAAATTATTTTTTTATTAAATAGTGCAATGGTTAGGAATCCTTTCTTTCATTGGGGCGCCACATCAAAAAGTTAAGCGCGGTATTTTGTCATCGTGTAGCCTTTGGATGTGAAGTAAACAGTTTCTGCTTAAAAAGACGAACTGCAGTGGAATTTGAGAAGGAGAGGGAAGGAAGCGACAAGACAGAAAAGCCACACATTCGATCCGCCCTTGGTCTGTAATGCATTATCATCAGGCCGGAGAGGAAGACAGAGAGATTCGTAATGGCGTGTTTGTCACGCCGATTCATGGCTGTCGTTCGCGTTCTCCTCTATATAAGAGGGAGGAGGCCTAGCATGGCGAACACAGAGTAGCGGGAACACAGAGTAGCGGAAACAACCGGAGCACCCGATTTCCTCTTAGCGTTCCCAGGATGGCCTACTGCCAAAACACCCGCGAAGACGAAATGAACGACCCGTTCGGCTTCGCTGTGCAGCCTTGCACCTTCCCGCCGGGGACGGACCAGAAGATCATCCAGGCCTTCGACGCCGTAGACAAGGACTGCAGTGGCCACATTGACGAGTCGGAGCTGAGGTCGGCACTGTCCAAGTGCAACCAGACCTACACTGCCCGAACCATCCGTTTCTTCATGTGCGCCTTCTCCAAGGACACGACCTTCATCGGTAAATTAGCTAGAAAGCCCCTTCTACTGCATATAACTCTTCCTTTTAGACACCGGATCGTCTTAAGAATTCGTTCAAGATTTGATCCCAACTCTCATCTATTGTATACATAAGCGAGCTTTCATTGTATTGTCTTTAGGCGGAATAAACACCAGGAAGCTGCATCGATGAGAAAATAATTAATCATCGATCATTTGGGAGAGTTTGGCAATAGGAACACTTTGTTAAATCTGCCTTCATTGATAGACCACCCACCCAGCTAGTTTTCCATAAATGTTGAGGACAAATTCGTGGAACACTGCATTGTTCATGTTCTCAAACAACCCTTTTGATTTCACGTAACTTTACATCCCATCTTGTGCGTGGGGGCATAAAGTTGAGCAGGAGTTCACGTTGGGATGGGGTTTATGGTTCTTATTTATTGAATAATTTCTTATGCGACGGTCTTCAACTTGCAGGACCCACGGAATTTGTGGACCTTTTCAATAGTCTGAAGAACTGGAGGGTACGTCAATGTGAATAGCTTGCATCAAAAGTACTGAATTAATACTCATTTAGTGCAAACACATTCGTAGGGTCTCACAATTATGCTGAGGATTGGTTTGGTTGGTTTGTGCAGGATGTGTTCTGCAGGACTGACAGGAACAGGGATGGCATCGTTGACGCCAATGAACTGAGGACTGCTCTCAACAACCTGGGCTTCCCTGTTTCTCCCAAAGCCGTGAATCTCATGATCGCTACGTACACTAGCGAGAAGTCGCGCACCGGAGTTTCCTACGACAAGTTCATAGAGTACGTGACATCTGACTCCCTTATCTCCTAGACTTCAAGATCAGGAAGCCCTTCCTTCAAGTTCGAGAGGTAGATTTGTTTAGATGAAGTAGAGTCCCTTACTAGTTGCCAAACTACATATAGGAAGTATGTAAGAAGCATCAATATGCAAGGCATATATTCAGGAGGAGCAGAGGCTGGTGTGGGCACCATGTGGGCAATTGCCAACACAAACTAACAAAAAAGTATTTGTTTTTATATTGATACTTCAGGGTAATTTATCTTTCTCATTTACATATTGGCGCCTCTTAAAAAAATTAACATTTTTTAACTAGTGCCCTTTAGCCAATCTTTTTTTGGATCTACCCCTGCATGCATTCTTACTTTCTGCTTTATAAAATTGAGATGCCAAAACAAGGATACTTTGATCATACTAACTATGCAAAGAACCTGGACAACATTCTGCTGCTTACTCTAGCCTGGTACCCGGCCTTTTCCAAAAATGAGCCCCAACTTTTAGGAGCTTGGTTTCAATTTTAAATTTTTGATGGCATACTGTGGGTACGTACTTATGTACATGCCATACTGATAAGATTATGGTAATTTGTTTTGCAGGTGCTGCGCCATTGTTAAGGTAAGAGCATCTCCACCAATCAAATATTTACACATACACTGACAGTCCAGATCCGGAAGCGCTAATAACTACAAAGTTCTATACCTATAGAGAAGTTCTTCTTTTCCATTAATCATTCAGCTGTTCAAACCACAGCTTTGAGAATCTACCATGTTCTTCAATGTTGTTCCATAGGATCTTAGAGCCATCTCAACCCCAACTGAAATCAGGATACTGCTCGTATGATAGACCTCATAATATGGACCATACATATAGTTACCACTCTTGATCTCCCTTGATAACCGTGGCAATGTAATTGAGGCAAGTTCCAATTTTGCACTCGATTGTTGGTGCATCAACGCGCATCTCAGTAGTATCAAATATCACACGACTGGTCCTAACTCCTTTAGCTAAATAAACTGATCCCAAATAACTGATGGTATATATATACATTCTTTCTCTATATAATCATTGTCCGCATTATTCAAAGGATTGTGCCCAAGTATGTGACAGACTAACACAATCTCATCTTAGGCGAATCTTACTCTCAGTCCAGTTAACCAACCATCATCCAAATGAACTGTATGTAGGACAGAGCCAGAATTTTTTTGTGGGAGGAGCCAAACTATAGTTTCAAAATTTTAACAGGAGCTGAAATAGAAATTTTCAAAATTTTATATATATTAAACTATTTTTTAATATATAAATTTTTAAAGTTTTTAAAATCTGAAGGGAGGCCAAGGCCCGTGCTGCCCCCCATTCCCTCTGCCCCTGACTGTATGTGGTCCTATTCTAGCGGCCTGAAGCTCACCTCAGTGCCTTGTCGAGCAGATTCGGAACTCCTTGTAGCTATTTTGATTTGCCGGATGAAGAGTACACGACTAATTATTGAATTCTAATAACATAAAGAAGCCATTGTCTTTGATAGGTGTTAAAACTATTTGCAAGTCAAACTCAAACATGTGCTATTGCTGACAACTCTCGAGCTGATTACATGATGTTTGTCTGTTCGTCGATACAGGGGCTCAGCGCACGGTTCAAGTGGCAGGAGAATTGCCCGGGATCCGCTACTTTCACGTATGAACTCTTCATGCAAGCAGCTCTCATGTTCACTGCTGCTTAAGGCCGCAAAGCTCTACTTTTCTAGGACATGAAGATGTCGAAGTGGACTCTCTAGGATGGCATCGACATTTCTGGAATAAGGCATATTATGCTATACTTTCCTTATAACTAGATGTGTTTATCCAATATATGGTGTTTGTGGTAGTAGCTACTTTGGAGTACTATGAAATTATGAATAATGAAAGGCCTTTTCATATATCATTACTTCCATGATCATTGAGAATTCGAGATTATCAGGGTTGTCAATGTGCACCAGGGCGCTGGTCAAGAAGCATGGCTAACTTGAATTGGTTAAGCCAAACTCTTGTAGTCTTGTTAAATTTTCGCTTTTTCCCACTGTCTTAACCAAATCCAAATTCAAGCATCTGGTCAGGTTAGCTTCAAGTTAAAACATTCTTCTTCATATTTGACAGACGGGCTCAAATTTGTTTCTATAAGGTCAAATTTTTATAAACATATACAAAATATGCTGCCATCCAAAAACATGCCATCAATAGTTCAACAAGCCTCTTGTATGCATGAACATGTGTTCCCATTACATGTTCACTGGTTCTTGTGACATGGAACTAGCACCCAATTTGTTAAGAATGAGGCACTTTCACATTGTCTTAATGCACCAAGAAAATAGAAATCAGAAGAGAAAAGAAAGAGAAAGAGCACGCAAAGATTTATGTGGTAAGGAGACAACGTTCTTACATCCATGACCGCCGCACAAAACAGTTTTTACTATCACAGTAGAATACAGAGTACAAGGAAAACAGAGCCCTCATGAACATGTCCAATGTTTGCCTCTACTGCACATGGAAAACATGGACAACTATATATAGTCATTGTATGTGCTGGCGGCCTATCTGACTTTTGTCTTCAAGAAATGCATTTCACCATGACCAAAATCAAAATGCAAAGTTGATACTTCCCGCAGAATTTTGGCATGATCCATGTTGGTGCTGTGAGAAAGGGCAGCCTTTTATGATAACATTCAGTTATGCGCTGCTTTTTGTGTATGTTATGTAGCAAGTGATCTTTCAGCATGACTACCTGTTCAAGTTTGGTCATTCTTCTTCCATTGTATTTTGTATTTGAATTCATAAGTTGATCCTATTTGCTTTTCTTATGTCTCTGAAAATTTGCCCTTCTTACTGAGAGTACTATAAACTATATATGTTGTTTGGCATGTATAGAAGGAAGGCATACGTTCTTATTGGAAAAGAAGACGGCTGATTTTGGCAACCGATTACCTGAATAACCCTAACTACACAACTGAACATCTTAAAAATACACCAAAGTAGGCCATCAACTACACTTGCAAAACGCTGTTGATCAACACAGGTAACATTTGGAAATTTTAACCTCGCTAAACTTCAATGGATGTGAGCTATTGTTTGTTGATGGCACATTATATGCCTTTAAATTCACTTTAACATCTGAATATTATAATCAATGATAGAAACCATGTTCTACTTATCAAAAATCTTATTCAGAACTCATCCAAATGAAGCATAATTGTGTCAACCGGGAGTTGTTATTATGATTTAATATGACATTTAAACACCCCAATTTTGACATCTCCAAGCAGAGATAGACTCTCTTGTTCGATCGGTTAGGTAGCAAAAGAAAAACTATACATATTCAGGCGAAAGGACTGTGCTGCAACTTTGATTAGCAAATTCAACATCATGTCGCGTCTGTAATCAAAAGGGCATGCAGTCACCCTTAATGACGACTGTGAGATAAGTATAAGATTTGCAACCTCCAGATAAGGCTTAGACTTAGAAGGCGCCAAAGTCCAGGTTGGAATCTTCATAACTCATAAGGATAAACATCACCACCTCCACAGCTTATCCATACAATGGGAGAAACCAAAAAGCTACGGTCAGCAAGCTGCCGCTCGCCTAAATATGGGAATACTCCAGTTTGCCTTTAAAGACAGAGAAACTCCACTTTTTCTTTTGCCATCAGATAGATTCTTTAAAATTAGATGCTAAAACTGCTTCCGCAGGCATGGGCAGGTAAAAAATTGAGGTTGCGTTTGGATGCAATGAAAAAAACAGTTTTTATGAAAACTTGGTTTTGTAAAAACCATTTCTTTTAATGAGTTTTGAAAACCTGGTTTATGTGTTTGGATGAGATGACAAAACCAGGTTTTCACCTAGTTTTTGTTTGGATGACCAAAAATGAGTTTTAGATGGCGCTTTAAAAAACTATATGAAATCTTTAAATATTATCTACAAGATATTATTTCTATATTCTTATCGTTTAAGAATAAAAGAAACAGGAACGGGCTGAAAAGTACCATCGTGATGCCTAAAGGCACTGTACGCTGCTCAGAGTTTAGATGTCGAAGCTATGAGGCATATATGAAATCCATCTCAAATACTCCGACAATGTATGCAAATTAATTAAGAAAGAAATTAAACTTTATAGCATAGGCAACCATTAAACTTCATGGCATAGACAACCATGATACATTAATGAGAAAACATTACAAAAGGCTCATTAGATCTGAACATGTTAGAGCGTGGAGCTTGATCCATTTGTAACTAAATTCCACTCTTTCTGTAGACACCATTAATTTAAAGAAGGCCAACATTTTTCGTATTTGTTTAGACCATGTAAATTCGTGTCTGCTTATTTTCTTTTTCTTAATCTTAAGAATGTTAGAGGGCCTTGTCTTTAAACAAAATACCCTAATTAGTAGCGGAGTTATATGCAGGTTGGTGTAGATCACATTTGCCGATGTATTGATGCGGCCCTCAGCAATTTGCATCTTTGTTAATATATCGGTACCTTTAAGAATCTAAACTTGTTTGAATTAATACTCAGACCAATTTTTTTGACTCCGCCACTGACCCTAATCCGGAACCTGTCATTTACAAATTTAACATTTGACGGCCAAACTATAGCATACATGTATAATAGATTTCCTCAAATTCATAGCCAATGATCCGATCGACTGCCGGTTGCAAATTATATATAAGTTGGCCAACCCATTTCGCTTGTCCTAACGGCGACTTTACTTGGAATACTACCGGAAAAGATCAAAAGTTCTTACCAACTGCCTCCTTCTATAGCAGAAAAAAAATTAAAAGTGATGACACAATTGGAAAAAAGGTTGGAGCCACAGTACTAAAAATGGTAGCAAACTAATGTTACGAAAAAGTCCTCTTTTTTCCTCACACTTACAATACCTGAGAATAAAACCAAGAAAAAGAAGAAAACGACAGATTTTATGTGGTTTGGAGATAAGATTCTCCTATGTTCATGGGCCCTACAGAGTTTTCTACTATCACTGAAGCATCGAAGAATACAGGAAACCGCACCCTCTTCTTAAATTTGAAGATTATGGCAGAACCCATAACAAGAAAAATTACATAAATGTCTTTATAAAAAAATCATCAATAACAACAACTAATGATAAATAATCAAGCTCCACACTCCAACAACTAAACTAATGATAAATAATCAAGCTCCACACTCCAACAACTAAAATAAAGAAACCCTACGCGTGTAAAAGCCAAAGGAGTAAATGCGGCACCTGGCCCTTCCCTAAGCATACGATAAGAGGTCTACGATTCCCAGAGTGTAACGTCCTTCGTCGTTCCTGGTTAGTGATACGGTTGTTACTACAAAAGTAATACTGCTACTTCACATTGACAAGTTGCCAATCTCTTACATCAGCGGATTATAGGTCGATGCAAGGGTTTCCGAGTCCTGTCACCGCTTCTGAGTTGAAAAATGAAGCTCAATTCTGCTTGAACTACGCCGTAACTTATGGGCTGAATGTACTTGAAGAAGGTTGGAAATGCTGGTCATGGTCAGTGAATTTTATCACCCATATATAGACATGCACCACCAGCTGTTCTTGTGATTAATTCATGGAGGCTTGGCACCTGCTGGTCGTGAAATCTGTCACGGAAGTTATGTGATGTAGTAGTTAAACAAACAGGACGTGGAAACCCGACCTGATCAACTTGGAGGGCATTTTCCGGCTTGACCTTTGGGCCGACGTCAATTAATGTAGTTTCCTTCTTATCTACATTGTCCTCTTCTAACCATAGCATTAAATTCACTTTGACATTATAAAACGGCCTGCGCAGTGGCTACAGAAAGGAACTCAACGCCGCCTTCGCCCGTTCTTTCTTGTTTCGAAGATGGCTTCTTACCCCCTGCTCACGTTTTTCCTGCCTTTTCTCTTCCTTTTCATTGCTCGCCTGTTCAATGTTTCTGATGCGCAGCTCCTCTTTCAGGTGAAGTCATCAAGCTGTAATAGAGAGCTCCAGTGAGTTTAGAGTCATGGCTACATTGTTGGCGTAATGAAACCTCAATTTAATTTGTAACCTAGCACATAAGCACTCTTAAGCCTTGATGCCTCATCTTTATTTCTTTTTGGCAGGACTAGTATTAGAAGATGCGGATATGCTTAACCAACGCTTTAATGGGAGTGAGTTGCATGCACAGTTAGGTGCATACAACCCATATAGGCCATAGACACAGAGGGGACATTTTTTTGTACTTTAAAAAATGTTCTTTCTTATCTTTTTACTTTTATTTTTATTTTTATTTTTATTCTTATAAAAAGTTTTCTTTTTCTGTATGAATTGAAGGTATTTTTATCATAACTATATAGGTGCATGAAAATTTGGTACAGTGGTATGGTGCATGTAACCAGGTTCGTGTTTTAACCTGCCTTGCTAAATTAGTGTGCCCTTGGTATCATTAGGATGCTGAAGACCTTTCATTTTTTTTTCCTTAACCTTAGGGTCTACATGAATTTCTTGGACTTTCACCAATCCACCAGTTTAACCAGCTAAATCAACATATATTTGATGTGGATCTTTTATTTATTTAAATACATGCTTCTTTATTATTTGAGGGTATTTTTACCCTTCCAGTTTTGCCCTTAAAAGGGGTTCCCTTTTCTCTTTTTCCTTTTCAAAAATATTTTTTCATTTTTTTTTGCTCCTAGTCTTTACCTGAACCTTTTCTACTGTCGAAAGATGCTGCATGTTCGCATAAAACACTATTCATGTGTTTGACCCCTCACAAAGCACCACGTCATCTCTAAAAAAGAATGATTTTATAGGCTTTTTGATTTTGTCCTTATAAATGGTGCAACTTTGTGCTTCTGCATTCCCGAAATTCGGTGCTTGCGACGTGAAAAGCATTTATGTTGGATTTTGCAGGTTGAGTCGATTGAGTTAACAATTTCCAGCGATAATTTGCATTTAATTTTTGAATTCGTATAAATGTTCTAGAATTGTGAGTTAGGATGTTCGTCTTCGATAGAAATTGCACCATGTACTTGAATTAATTGTTTTCAATGTCAAAGTCACGCCGGAAGGAGGAGAAGTTCAAAGCCAGGCATACTGATGCAAGCTGCATGCGGAAGTACTGATAATATGAATTGATATTTTAGAAGTCGATATTTGTAACATCATATGTCTCGATATAAAGATGTACAGAGAATGATCAGTACAAGTGCACATGCTTTTGATCTGCAGGGGTTCAACTGGGAATCATCAAAGAACCCACAAGGATGGTATCGAGTTCTCAAGAACTTGGTGCCACAGATAGCAGAAGCGGGCGTCACTCACGTATGGCTTCCTCCACCCTCCCAGTCTGTTTCTCCTGAAGGTAACCCAAATTCACCTACCATTGTTTTATTCTCTCATTTTCATGATCCGCAAAACTACTGCATAGTTTCGTCTACAATTTGAGGCCAATTCTGCTTCTTTAGAGAGGACCAACTATAGAGATTGAATTATCACAGTGGCCATCAGTTTTCGAATTACCAGAATTCAACCTGCAAAGTAAAGTACTTTTACAGGCATCAAAACAAACGGCTATATGCATGTATACATCAATTTTTCACACAAACAATCTCTGTCTTCCTCTTTCTCATGTTGTATACAGCTTTAGTTTTTCACACAAACAATATCTGTCTTCCTCTTTCTCATATTTTTTTACAGCTCAAGCCTCAATTCTATCGCATGCATTAATTAACCTTGTAGAATCCCTCCCGTAATTATAAGTTCTCCGTTATAAATCATCGGCACAGGTTACCTGCCGGGCCGATACTACGATCTTAATGCATCAAAATACGGCAACGAAGGGGAGTTAACGGACCTCATAAGGGCATTCCACGCATCAAATATCAAATGCATAGCCGACGTCGTGATCAACCATCGGACGGCGTCCCGGAAGGACAGGCGCGGCGTATGGGCTGTGTTTAGCGGTGGGAAGGGCGACAGAAGCCTCAACTGGGGGCCCTGGGCCATCTGCAAGGATGACGTTGAGTACTCCGACGGCACCGGAAACTACGACACGGGGGATGGCTACGGTCCGGCACCGGACATCGACCACCTGAACCCCAGGGTGCAAAGGGATCTCACTCAGTGGCTCGTCTGGCTCAAGACCCAAGTGGGGTTCGACGGCTGGCGGCTGGACTTCGCTAAGGGGTATTCGACCGCCATAATCAGAGGCTACATACAACGGGCCACGCCGCAGTTCGTGGTGGGTGAGGTGTGGAGCTCGTTGGGCTCCGACCCAATTCAAGGCCCCGACGCTCACCGGAAGGAGCTAGACAACTGGGTGAAAGAAGCCGGCGGAGTCGCCACTGCATTTGATTTTACCACCAAAGGAGTGCTGCAGTCTGCTGTGACGGATGAGCTATGGCGACTGAAGGACCCACAGGGAAGGCCCGCCGGTCTGATCGGAATCTCGCCGGAGAAGGCTGTAACGTTCATAGACAACCACGATACAGGATCCACACAGAAAAACTGGCCTTTCCCACCGGACAAAGTCATGCAAGGATACGCCTACATTCTCACACATCCCGGAATACCTTCAATTGTGAGTACTATATTTACTTCTCTTTGACCACAACCTCCTTAATGCTCTCTTTTCACCAAAATCAGCATGACTGATCCACAGTTGCATATCATATATCGTCCAAGCCAAAATCATGTCAGTAGTCAAGAAAGTCTTGGTCGAGTAAAACACAACAAAATTTATGGGTCCCGAAAAATCATGTGAACTTAAAGGTTTTGCATTTATGAAAATGTAGAAACAAGAAGATGCTTCAGGTCGTCCACACCTTTTGAAACATATAATGCTTTTGTCTACACCATACCAGCCTTTCTAAATTTTGCAGTTATTATGAGTCCTGACTTTTTCAACAATAAACTAATATTTGTAAATTGTACACAACCAAAGGGTAAGTCCAAACTTTTTCAATAAATTTTACACAATTAAAATAGTTTAGCAATAAGAATACTATGTTCCTGTTTCATAAATACATCTGGGGTAGATTCATGTAATACTAAAACAAATACTCCATAAATTTACTCCAATGATTAAAACAGATTCATGAAACACTTACATAGTATTTATTTTGCCAAATGACCCGTAAAGAAAAAAAAGAAATAATGGATGACAGTTTTATAAGATGTCTCGCTAACTTGTATATGCTTATACAGTTCTATGATCACTACTTTGACTGGGGTTTGGCTAAAGAGATAAAGATGCTAAGCGGGATTAGGGCAAGGAACGAGATCAAGCCTCAGAGCTCCGTTGAGATACTTGCTGCAGAAAGAGATATCTATGTTGCTAAGATTGATGGGAAGGTCATCACAAAAATAGGGTCAAGGTATGATGTTGGTGGTCTGGTGCCTCCAGGGTTCCGCTTGGCTACTTCTGGCAAGGATTATGCCGTATGGGAGAAAATATAGGCAAAAGTGATTTGCTACTTAGGTGTTTGGAGGTTTCCACGAGGAGACAGTTCGTTCACTCATTCATGTAGTTGTGTTTTTTTATGAACTACTCTCAGCATCATTTGAAAGATTGGATGAGTGAATTAGTAAATAAATAAAAGAATGTTGGTCTCAACTTTGCAAAGAATGTATCTACAAGCATTAATCTTCCAAAACTGAGGACTTTGGAGACTCAAAGGGTTGGCCTAGTGGCAGCCGGCCACGACTGTTTGGCGGCAGTTAAAGTTCAATTCTCACGAGTGTCAAACTCATTAGACCAGATAAAGTAAGACTTATTTCCTATGATAAGAAACATACACATGGACATGGGTTTCTCTACTATCAGTGCTGTCCCTATTGTGCTTCAACTTTCACATTAATGACCCTTTTCCTTTCGCAATCCAAGGAGTTGACGACCCTGGCGCTTGAATTATAATACCAGCTCCCCTCTTAATCCATTGCACCACTTCCCTTAGAGATGAATTTGGTTTTTACTAACTTAATGGAAAACAACTAGAGTTTATCCCTCTTAGTATTTAAACTGGAGACTATCTGGCTCCTAATCCAAACCATTGTACCAACCCCCTCAAGGATCCGTATGTGTAAAACACACTTACGCACACATATATTCATAAATTATGAATTGGCATGGTTTTGCCGATTAGCAAGTTAACTGAGATCAATGGCAAAAGGTCTGGCCTAAAATTAGAGGAGCATGTAAGAGTACAGTTCATGGATTCCAAACGCTCATGAGGATCTCAGGAGTAATCAAATCAGAAGTAATTAATTCCTCCTAAGTTCCTTAAAATGAGTCGATAGTAGGACACTGCATCCTTCAAAACCCCTCTTCTCTCTCGCTCTTCCTAACAGAAGAGAGAAAATTGGAAGAAAGAGAGAGAAGCTCTGACTTCTGCATCTCTGCTTGCACAATGTGAAAAACTGTCCTGCTACTTATAGGTACGGGATGCAAATTCAAGTCAAGCTCACTATAACAAAATGAGTCCTTAGCAGACCAAACTACTCATTGAAGATCATTATAAACATTAATTTTAGCCATATGGTAGGGCGCCAAAGCATACATCAACCACCGTTATCTTCTTCTTATGACTTCAGCCTTTAAACATTGAATTTCTCATGATCACAACCTATGGAATTTGACAACCTAATAACAAAAAAGTGTAAGCAAATCAATTTCCTGCCTGATCTTTGGACCAATTTGGAAATTGAGAACGTTCATTTTACCTTCATGTTCAACTTCACGTGAATCCGCTATTATGATATCATGTACTTCTTCAAACGGCAAAGGTGTTTTCATCTATACTACAATCGCAATAAGAAAGTGAAATAAATCAATATTTTAACATAAACATATAAAATAAAATAAATCAGGTTCTAATATAATATAGAACATATGTCCAGGTCCGTGCCCTTTTTAATAACAAAAACTGATACAGATTGTTAATTATTACTTTACTTCAACCATCGGCAATTCAAAATCAAGTCAAATTGAAAATGGTAAATACAGTTTGACCGTGTACCCATTCTGATGGCGTCAAACTTTTCCAGTTGTTAATTTCAATGGTTTCAGCAAAGCGGTGGTGCGTGGGAAGTGTGTTCAGTAATTGTTAATTTTCCTGGTTTTAGCTTTTGCAGCTCCCCGCCTCCCAGCTTTCTGCTTGAGAACGGAGATTTCTTCCGTTAAGAAAAGAATTTGAATGAAAAGAAGAGGCCAAATCAAATTAATCAATGTTGAAGTTGGACGCATATATAATTAAGGCCCTGTCCAAGCATGGCCGACCCCATGACCAAAATGCCATCGAGCTTATAAAAGGAAACACTCCTTATAAAGGGCTTAGAAAGAAAAAAAATATGCCTTTTTGCAAAATCATTGTAGAAACTATGTTTTTTTTCTACAATTTAGTGTTTTAGACAATGACGTTTTTCTAGAGTATAATAACTGAAAACCAACGAAAATACAGTAAATTTCATACATTTTGATAAATCTTAAAAATTGGAGAAAAAATAACGTAAATGAGAAACTAACAAGACATCAAAAGTAAGTTGATAACAATAAATAAAAAATTAGAAATAGAAACACGTAGTTTGACATTAAAAAAAAGTGGAAAAAACAATGAACAAAATGTGAAAAAGAGTTTTTTTCCTTTTGGGTTTTTTTTTATTATTTTAAAAATGCTTTTTTACTCTTTTGGTCGGCTGACTTATTTTTCATACTTTTAACTCAATTAAAAAAAACACGATTTTTATGACTATGATTTAAAGTGCCACTTACTCTCTTGAGGACTTGAAAAGATGCTTCAGAGCTGTTTGGCAGCTGGAACAATTATATACTTTGGTCATGAATCTAGCCAGTGGACAAACGGTTCTACGTTAACTTCAGCAAGCCATAGATTTTTTTGTTTCTTTTGTTGAGAGAGTACTTTTTTTTTTGTTTAAATGTATTTTATTCTTTGTTGAGAAAGTAATTATTTTGCTTTTCCACTTTGGTCTTTACAGGAGCTTTCCTTTTTCCTTTTTATTTTTTGTTTGCAGGAGTCTTACAGTCTTTTAGCTGCCCATTCAATTTGATTTGCTTATGTTTTTGGGCCACAATAAATGATTGAAACCTTATCTCGCCATAAATATACATAAGGCCAGTCCCCACGTCCGTTACTTTAGTCATCAGACACTTTGAGCATATACAGAAGTTGGATTCAACGTGGAACGATTCTTCTTATTCATTCTGACTTATCCTTGACCCCTCTCAGGAAACTTTTGGTGCTTTGGTTTTCTTTTCTTTTTTAATCTCTTATGATACCTTGCCATTAACTCAATTCGTTTCACAGTATAAATACCCTTTTGTAGAGACCTAATGCAGGGCAGCCCGTCCCATTCAACAGCTTTCCTTTTCTTTTCCCATGGCTCCCCTAAACAACCGATTCTTCTTTTCACTGTTTTCTCTTTCGATCTTAATATCCTTGCAGTCTTCCTATGGGCAGCTTCTCTTTCAGGTATAGAGACGTTGGCTTTTCGTATGTATAATGACTTGTTGGCTAATGAGTCTTTTTATGATGGTGCCTACATATTCTATGCCTTTTCTTTCTTACCAAGAAGTTTTTACATTTCAATTGGAGTAGTAGACTTCACCACCCACTCGAAGGCATTCCTTGTAAGCAAAATCATGGGATGCCTTAAGTTTTGACATGGTCTACGCCCTCGCCGGCAATGAGTTTTTCATTATGACTATCACAGAGGGCTCGTGACATATTTTATGTATTGATCATCTGCAACACGCGGTCCTAGATGAGATCAAGTTGAGTGCACCGGGTGGAGCATGAAGCAGAGTATTATGGTCATTTTCAAAAAATGTTATTTTTGGACTTCGAACTTTTTCACTATCTTTTTTTGTTTTGTTTTTGTAGGAGACTCTCCTTTCCACAGGCCAAAATGAATCCTTTAACTTTCAAGGGGTTGTCTAATTTTTTCCATTCATTTCCTGGTAAACAATTCTTTTTACATAGGTTTATTTGTGCTCATGTATCTATATAGGCCGTATAATATCTATTATGATATGCATAATTTTTTTTTTTTTTTTGTGTACAAAGATGTGCACACAACCAGTTTCAATCTAAGCAGGGGGAAGATAGGTGGGTGGGGCATGGGCGGTATATGCTCCACAGAGCCTATTCTCTGGTTGAACCTGGTATACCTAGGTCTAGTTATACAGGAGTGCCTCATAAGACTCGGGTCATGCCTCATAAGATTCGAGTCACTGCTTCAAGAGACTCGGGTCATTGCCCCACAACCAATTGAAAATTTAATTAATTATATATTTAACGTCTCATAGATTTTTTTTTTTTTAACTTGACCCCTGGATCTATTTGGTGTTCCCATTCGTTGAAAAAGCAAAAAGTAGCTAATGGGGTATACGTCCTCTGCCCATTTAATTTTCTCCCAGAGAATACATATGGGAAAGGACAGGAACTTTGATCAGTCGATGTGTTAAAACATGTAATTTAGGTCTTTGCTTAGCGAAACCATCCATATAATCATAAGAAATGAACCATCACAAGTTTTGTCACCAATGAAGGCCACCATGTCACACCATCGTCGGACTAAATTCCGTGGGCCTCTCTTTTGAATTTAATTTTTCTCCCTTCTTTTCCGTTGACGAGTTAGTAGTACTAATGCGTTCATGTTCAAACCTTCTTTATTTTAGTTAAGGAAAGTAACCACATGTTATGTAGATTCTTTTCAGATTTTTCCGTAATAGTTCCAGACCATATTGATTTACTTTCAGCTCATCCTTCGTATTTTATGCTTTCTGAATTCGTGTTCTTCAAACACAATGTATCCCTATTTCCATCTTCTACCTTAATGGATTGCCTAAAATTCAAATTTTAATTAGTATGGGTTTGTGGGTAGAGAAATTAAAATATGTTCACCCTGTACTGCACCTTAACTTTGTTCCGTCCCCTTGGCTGCATGCATCTTGTGTATCCATATTTGCATGTGTTTTTCATAATTCTCTCGTGCAATATCAAACAGAGTCCAGGAGTTTTGACAGAAACACCATGCAGATAAGATTTAATACTTAATTTGTTCTCCAGTATTGCATGAAATTCATGCCTCAAACCGTGCTTGAAATTTGATTAGTTCATTTGTTCTCCACATATACGTGTTGTTGGTTCAGGCCTTCAACTGGGAATCGTCTAAGAACAGCCAAGGGTGGTACAACGTCGTGAAGAAGTTGGTGCCACAGATAGCGGAGGCTGGGGTCACTCATGTCTGGCTTCCTCCACCCTCGCAGTCGGTTTCTCCTGAAGGTAGCCATTCCTGTTCTTGATCTCAGTCGCTCACCTTCATTTGTTTAAATAGCATAACTGATCTGTTCATGATCTTTACGTCCTTTTGTGATTTCAAAATCCTTTCTAAGATGAAACAGATCCTTCTTTTCACTAGAAAGCGTTCGCCTTATCATCTATACGTTTATCATCTTTTTAATTCCCTTATACTTGTAAGATCTTTGAGATAATGAAGCTCTTCTTCGATTGTAAAGCTGCTATCTTAGCTTGACTTGAATCAACTAAGTATGTTTTGAAACGAAAAGAAAACAGTTACAAAAATCAAGCAATGACAAGTAGTTTTTTAAGTTACGCAGGCTACTTGCCCGGAAGGTTATACGACCTGAATGCCTCAAAATACGGGACGGAGTCTGAACTAAGAGATCTCATAAGCGCGTTCCATGCATCGAACATCAAGTGCCTTGCGGATGTGGTGATGAACCACCGGACGGCAGCCAAGAAGGACGGGCGAGGGATTTGGTGCATCTTCGATGGAGGGAAGGGCGACGGCACCCTCGATTGGGGTCCCTGGTCCATCTGCAAGGACGACAGAGACTATTCCGACGGTTCCGGCAACAATGACAGCGGAGACGGCTATCCTCCGGCACCAGACGTGGACCACCTTAACCATCGGGTGCAGGCCGAGATGACCGACTGGCTCAACTGGCTCAAGACAGACATCGGCTTCGACGGCTGGCGTCTCGACTTTGCCAGAGGCTACTCACCGGACGTGACCAGGGGCTACATTGAGCGCGGGGAGCCCCAGTTCGTGGTGGGCGAGGTCTGGACCTCGTTGGGCCCGGACCCTGTTCAGGGCCCAGAGCAACACCGGCAAGAGCTCGACAGGTGGGTGAACGGCGCCGGTGGGGTCGCGACGGCGTTTGACTTCACCACCAAAGGGGTGCTGCAGATTGCTGTCAATAATGAGCTGTGGAGGTTGAAGGATCCTCAGGGAAGGCCCTCTGGGCTGATCGGAATAGCTCCGCAGAAGGCTGTGACGTTTATTGACAACCATGACACAGGATCCACTCAGAAAAGTTGGCCCTTCCCGTCGGACAAGGTTATGCAGGGATATGCTTACATTCTCACACATCCTGGGATACCATCCATTGTGAGTATGATATAGTTCGAATTCGTTTACTCGAATTTAGTAACGAAATTTGGATTCCATCAATGACCAACTTGGTTAAATATATATATATATATAACATGCACTTTCGTACCAAATATGGCACTGAGCTCCATCCATGATCGATTAAGTCCAACAAAGATCTAACCAGATTACACATAAATACAGATCTTATGGTAATTGGTTCGGTATTCGAAGCTCAACTCTGAGATCGGTCAAAATTGGAGTTTCTTTGGGCTTAAAATAAAGAACAGGGCACCTAATTGCTAACAATGCAGGTGCCAAGATCTAATTAAGTTGCCATCAGATGTCGGACCTGATAGTTGAATGCCATTTGTGCAAGGTTTCTTTTGTGATTAATTATTAATCTGGGCAATCTTCATTTTGCTCTTAATCTGTGCTTTTGCAGTTTTATGATCACTACTTTGACTGGGGGATGGCGGAAGAGATCAAGAGGCTGACGAAGATCAGGGCTGAGAACAGGATTGAGCCGGGAAGCTCGTGTGAGATACTGGCTGCTGATGCAGATCTTTATGTAGCTAAGATTGAAGGGAAGGTCATCACAAAGATCGGGTCGAGGTACAACATGGGGGGCTTGATACCACCTGGGTTCCAGTTGGCCGCTTCCGGCAATGGTTATGCCGTCTGGCAGATGAACGGATAATTAGGCAGAGCGCCTCCAAGTCGCGCACCCATTGAGTCATTTGCGAGGAGACTTTTCTTTTTGGCTTTCCCGGCGTCCTTCTTAGTTTCGAGGCAGGATTTCCTTCATTTCCGGCATCTCGGTAGTGCGGTTACCGTATACACTCGATCGTTAAATGCTTTTCTATGTTCGAAAATGGTCATCAGAATAACAATTGTAGGGATGTTAAGTGCAGTCTGAATCAGTTCAATTAAGGAATTACATTTCCAAATGTGGCTACAGATACGTCTTCATTAGATCTGGCTTGGGGTTTAGATTTAGGAGTTAGTACTTGAAAGCTCATGAAACATTTATGCGTGCAACTTTAACATATAATTAAGTAGAGTAATTCAAATTCACTGACAACAGTGCAGCCTCCCTGCATCTGCTCACCAAATGAACACTCCTGGTTCGAATTCTGAAAGTTTAATTTGAAGAACCCTGTGCTTTACACCGTCATGTACAATCAAGGCTAGTACACGTCAGATGATATATCTTGAGGGGCGCCATGTAAAACACTTCCTCATTTAAAACACTTTCTCACGAGATATCTGGCCTCTCTTGTATATTACAAGCTCTGAAATTGGTCTCCCTGTATACGTGGTATATCACTTCTTTCGTCCAACACAACTGAAATGCACTCATGAAACGTTCAGTCTAGCTTCTCTCCCTCTCTTCCTTTCGATTATATGCACAACTTTGTCAGTCAATGTCCAAAATATTCAAAAACCAT
Organism: Nymphaea thermarum; assembly: GCA_011799765.1. Classification (NCBI taxonomy): domain Eukaryota; kingdom Viridiplantae; phylum Streptophyta; class Magnoliopsida; order Nymphaeales; family Nymphaeaceae; genus Nymphaea; species Nymphaea thermarum. Next base: position 32,352 of record JAANDH010001348.1, on the reverse strand, counting down.
GAAACTTCATGATTGCTGGTTCATGATTATGACCTGGAGGCAATTCAATATTCGATGTCAAAATGTCCAAAATATCTGAGAGATTAAGAAAGTGACTCCCAACATCGACCTTTAGAAGGATGAAAAAATCATTTTTTTCACAACCATAAAAAGCAAACCTGGTTAGGCTTGTATACAGGCTTATGTGCATGACGCTACCCTAAAAGTAGGACAGAACCCCCTAAAAATGAGCCAAAGAAATACATGTCATGGGGCTTGGTACACATAACCACCTGTATGAAAACGCCCCCTACTCTGTTTTTAAGAAAAACAGAAAAATGAACCCACAATGCCACATGGGGGGCCTATATGAGTTGACAACTGGTTTCATCCACTCAAACATTGATAGGACCTGAATCCAACAACTCAAGGGACTTGGAAATATGTTTGGGTGCAAGTGCTTGTGGCTTAGAGGCACTATGTCATGCTGGGGCCAAATTCATGGAGGGTGAGTTGCAACAGATGTGCAGTAGAACGAGAGAAAGGGTGGAGTACTTTTAGAGAATTTTTTAAGAAAAAAATGCCTTTTTAACCTTTCCACTACCATCCATCTTTTTTGTCCTTTTTGGAGGATCTCCTTTTTATTAACCGGAGGTATTATCTGCTCATACATAACTTTTTGTCCATCGGTCCACCGGTGCATATAACCATCTTTGGAATATCCGACCACCAGGCGTACTGGGACACGGTGAAGGTCAAGGCGCCTCAACCATAGTTTGTCCACAACATTCAATTATTCTGTGAGTTTTCAGCAAATCATAAGGTCATTATCAATCTAGCTTGCTCCCACATGCTTCAGTGCGAACCTGATTATATGTGTTATACAGGTGCACAAGATTTTTGTGCGCCGGTATGCCGACATGAATGGTACCTGCCCCTAGCTTCTCTGCCGACCTTATGTTATCTTGGTTTCCACGTTTCTCTTCCTGTGTCTAGCCGGACGTAGTCGGCATACGTTAGCCGGAATATCATGGATAAGCTTCACGCACTTAGAGAGAGGGAGTTGTCGGCAGCTCAGAATTAACAGATTGCGTGGAACCATTAATGCAAGCGTTTCTCGAGTTATTTCGCCTTACCACTGAAGAATGCTGGTTACAGAACGTTGAATTAGAAACGTACAAATGCCATATTCTGCCTGCGGGTCTTGGATACAACGTTTACATTCATTTCAATGGATCAATGGCACGACAGAATCCCTTTTCAAACAGCGAAATTGCATAATCAATGAAATAGAGACACTATATATTATAAGCCATGGTCGAACGAACTGAAATTTGGCTCCTGCTTCGTAGTTGTCCCAGTTAACAAGCTTTTAAAATTTAGATCTGCTTTTCATATTATATGGGGCTAGACAGATAGCAAAGTGTTAAGTCTTATGAAGTCATCCATTTTAACGAACGGCATGCATCTGACCTTTCCCAAATTCACATTCACGAGTCATATAACTTACGTTCAGAATCATTTTCCCTAAAGTGGACTGTAATATATAAACTCTGAAAAAAGGTGCATAATTAGAATCCATTAGATATATATATATATATATATAATCATAAGTGTTACAGCTGAAGTCCATGCTCATCTGAAATTAGATGATACAGAGTGAATGCAACAAGTTGCAGACGGGCGTGGTAAACGATCAGTATTTATCTAGTGCACCTGTTTCTCAGCCACGCATGGGGGGTGTTATCTGGCAGCAGCTACTACACCGCTACCGACTACTCTACCCAACGTGGCTGTTGTAGTCGACGTTGTGGATAACGGTAGTTGAAAAAGGGAAAACAAAGATCGAAAGGTTCTAGGCTTCTAGCCAAGCATCTTATCCACAGACTCGAAGAACTGCCAGCAGCAAAAAGTGGCGGCCATTCTTCTGATCCAAGAAATTAAACCTTTTCATGATAGTCGGTTCATTTTTTCGACTGCCATTAGTTTGAGAACTTCAATGTGTGCAGCCAGATGAGAGCAGATAACAACTCCCCAGCTTTTGTTTACCATGCAAACAGTTAGCAGCAGTCGGCTCCAAACAGATCCTGAATTCAATGATAAACACCTTATCACACAAAGAAGCCGAACCAAGATTTTCAATAAATGAAAGAGTGAGATATGCTTTCGGCCAAGTCAATGGCCTATACTCAAAATATTGATCCATAGAATGTGGGTTCCAATGAGACCCACAAAATTAAAGAAAACAAATGCTGCTTCGAGAGGTTTGCATATAAGGGGAAAACAGATTGTACGCGTAATACATACGTTCGTCCCGTGGGAACCTTGACTCAGAATTTTTGGCTTTGTATGACCAAAGGCGTCACTCGGTTCGCTTAGATCGGCTAAAGCGAGCGACCGCCAACAAACTCAGGCCATGAGCTCGCGAATTTTGAGTCTTCCTACAGGCTTGACTGGGACGTTGGTTATCCTTATGAGCAACCGACTCAGCTCTTTCTACCTTATCTGCATTGTCGTGTATGCCCGCTAGCATTAAATTCTCTTCTGCTTATAAAAAGACGCCGTCCGTGAGCAAGGAAGAACAAATCATAACTCTTCAACAGATCTCATTCTTGCTCTCGCTCTTTGATGGCCGTCCAAAGCAGGACATACCTGCTCACTCTCCTTCTATCCCTTCTTTCCCTTGTTCTTGTCCCCCATTTCTCAAATGCCCAGCTTCTCTTTCAGGTAATCATTTAGGCTTTACCTGATGCATCCGTGTATAATAATATTGCGTACATTAAGTTGACGTAGGTTGGTTTTGTTTAGGGGTTCAACTGGGAATCGTCCAAGAACAAGCAAGGTTGGTATCGCGTGCTCAAAAATTTGGTTCCACAGATAGCAGAAGCTGGAGTTACTCACGTGTGGCTTCCTCCCCCCTCGCAGTCGGCTTCTGCCGAAGGTGAGGTTTTATTTTCTTTGACCCAAAATTTCCAAAATCTTTTGCTGGCTGTAAATGCTTCTTATACATCGATAAAAAGTGATTTTACTACATGAGACACAGGTTTTCTGTCGTGCAGAAAAAACATGGGTGGCATCATTAAAATTAAAAAAAGAACATTATACAAAATTGTTTTTCTACACCCAGTATAAGCAACCTATCATATATATATATATATATATATTCCGACATCTCACGCAACAAGTTGGTCATTTTCATGTTCTAGCAAGAGCAAGTCTTTGACTGATCGATCTGCGGATAGTGACAGAAAATCGTAATATAAAGGCCCCCCTCTCTCTCTTACACCGTGACTCCGTTGCTTATTCTGTATTTGCTTTTGTCTGGCGTGACGGTTGATTAATTCAGGATACCTGCCGGGAAGATATTACGATCTTGACTCGTCAAGGTATGGAAGCGAAGCGGATCTGAGAGAGCTGATAGCGGCGTTCCACGCAGCAGGAATCAAATGCTTGGCTGATGTGGTTATCAACCACCGGACGGCTGCCAAGAAGGACGGGCGAGGGATATGGTGCATCTTCAACGGAGGCAGGGACGACGGCACTCTGGACTGGGGTCCCTGGGCAATCTGCAAGGACGACACCCAGTACTCGGACGGCACCGGCAACCTCGACACCGGCGAAGGCTACGGTCCGGCGCCGGACGTCGACCACCTGAACCCGAGGGTGCAGAAGGAGCTCACCGCCTGGCTCCAGTGGCTCAAGAGCGACGTTGGCTTTGACGGGTGGCGTCTCGACTTCGCCAAGGGCTACTCGACGGACGTAACCAGGGGCTACATCCAGCGAGCCCAGCCCGAGTTCGTGGTGGGCGAGATTTGGAGCGCCCTGGGCTCGGACCCAGTTCAAGGTCCTGAGGCTCACCGGAGGGAGCTCGACAACTGGGCGAGGGGCGCCGGAGCGGCGGCGTTCGACTTCACCACGAAAGGAGTGTTGCAGGCTGCCGTCAACAATGAGCTGTGGAGGTTGAAGGACCCACAGGGAAGGCCCTGTGGTCTCATCGGAATCGATCCGGAGAAGGCCGTGACCTTCATAGACAACCACGACACGGGCTCCACCCAAAAGTACTGGCCTTTCCCTTCGGACAAGGTCATGCAGGGCTACGCTTACATCCTCACACACCCCGGGATACCTTCAATTGTAAGTACATATTATATGTGAAAATCAGATCGAAGAGTTATTATTTTGGATTAACCTAAAGAATCTTTTCTAATCTATCCGTTCATGTTGCTAATATTTGATGAAAAAATGAAGTAGAAAGAGTTGCTTGAATTGTGAACTTGATTGTAATAAAGGGAGGATTATCTTGCTGTTGCAGTTCTATGATCACTACTTTGACTGGGGATTGGCTAAAGAGATCAAGATGTTAAGTGGGATTAGAGCGAAGAACGGGATCAGGCCTCAGAGCTCCGTTGAGATACTGGCTGCAGATAAAGATATCTATGTTGCCAAGATCGATGGGAAGGTGATCGCAAAGATAGGGTGCAGGGTCGACGCAGGGGGCCTCATTCCTCCTGGCTTCCGCATGGTTACGGCCGGGAAGGACTACGCGGTGTGGGAAAAGATTTAGGGAATTGATTCTGCCCATATTTCAGTCTTGTATTTTACTAATGTTCTTCCTTGTTTGGAAACGAAATGTTCATCGGTGATCTCGTTTTGTGAGACCGGTGTATCCTCTTTAAATCCTTTTGGTTATTAGAAGGTAGTCTTAGTCATCTTTTGCAACGCCACTGTGTCTTGTTGAGAACTTTCTATTGATGAAGCTACCTTTCCACGCTTATGCATTCTTACGAGCTCATGATAATCCAGGGCCATATCAGCAACTGGCCTTCCAGCCCCAGATGGATCCCTACAGGCTGGGAATGTTTTTGGAAGACCCAGGACAACAAAAATCTATCATAAAAATGAAACGTTTGCATATTATGACATACAAAATTTATACTTGAGAAGTGTTTCTCCAGTAAAATATCTGTAATCAATGTCAAGTATGAAACTGAACAAGTGGATATGGACATCCTATTGCATCATTTATCGTATATGGCTCAGATTGATGACACGGCTATTGCAAGGTCCTACTAGTTGGTTTTGGCTTAACATCAGAAAGTGCTCAATATCTATTTAAATGTATTAAGGTTGATAGTCAAATTTTACATTTGATAGTCTCTTATTTTTCTCCGATACCAATTTTGGCGAGCTTAAAAGGCCTTATTTCGCGGTTAAATTAACAATTCATTCTTCCTCAGAAATTTTTTCTCCCTCCAAAATAAATCGTTGTCTTTCTCTCTTTCCCTCTTCTTCGGTGGACGTGTATGGAAGGGGATGGCGAACTTGGGAGACGGGAGAGGCAGGAACCCACGGCTCCACGGCCTCCTTCGTCGTGCTCGATTACCACTTCTCCTAATCGTCTGGTAGGGTCGGGGCTGCCGAGGGGGTAGGCACGTATCATCGTCTTAGGCTTCCTGTTCTTCTTTCTCCACAAAATAGTGTGGTTTAGAATCTGTTATTAATGGTCAATGGAGGATGTAGATCCCCACCATCGATAAGTTGGCGCCTCCTCTCTCTTCTCCCTTCTTAATCGATAACTTGACGCCTCCTTTCTCTCTTCTTCCTTCTTTGTCTGCCTTAATAGTTCTCTCTCTCTGTTTCTCACTCTTCCAGGTTGTTCATTGTACGAGTAAAGTCTAAACGAGAAAGAGCATCATCCATTCTGGAAACCCTGCTGTCGTTTTAGCTGTGTTGTCCCAAACTCGACCACTGTTGGCGACAATATGGTGATTGATTCCTTTTCTTTTACTCTCAGTTTCCTCGTAGGAATACGCAATCACTACATTATAGGAATATTCTATAGCTAGAATCATGCAGGAACTGCTAGAAAGAACAAAAGAAAATCCGTTGACAAGCTCATCTGATCTATGACGCCCAACGATTTCAGTTGTGTACCAACGCACAATTCAGACTGGACATTCTGAAGCAGTAAAGCATAAAGAACGATCCCAAGGTTGCGATTCCTTGAACAGCAGTCATGTTACCAGATAACCTTTGGACTCAAAGGTGTTAACTATGCTAGGTTAGTCATCCCCAATTTGCCAAAGACAGAAAAAGGGCATAAAATTAACAAGCGGAAATTGGTGTCAAACTCAACCAATGTTGCCAACAAAATAGGAGCAAACAGAAGGCTTCAAAAAGGCTAACTGCGGAACTGCCCAGTCAGGTAAACTGTCTGGCGGGGGACGGCCCTGAACCTTTATTAACAAAAATAGCGAAGATATTGGAAGTGCCTAGTCAAAATTACAGAACACTATTGGAAAGAGTACCCAACATTTTCTCTTGGAAAATTTGTTCCCTGTTATCATTGGGTTACAATAATATCGAATTTTAACAGCTGATCAACAACATAATTAGCTTCAAACGTTGAAGATGTTCAATATCGAGGCAGCAAATCTTTCTCCAACAACATTCGATGGAGAAATGTTGCGTGTCCACTTAGGCCAGCTTGAGCAAATGCATCCAACAGCCTATTCGTCAAGGACACATCATAACATGGTGCTGTAGATCTTTTCCATTCATCAATGATCTGGGCTGCTTGTTTTGTCCGTCCAAGCATGATCAGTGAAGAAAGAATACTAACATAATTTCTACCGGTCATTTTCTGCGAAATCATCTTCAACGATTTCCATATTTGAGAAATCATTTCACCGTTTCCTAAACCAGCATAAAGCATAATAAGAAAATCATATGTAATCCACTCCCTCTGAGTAATTTTCTTATCAGTTTCAACAATAGCATTCTCTGTATTCTCAAGGCGGCCGGCAGTTATATAAATATTGACTAGTCTCACATACATTTTCCAACCATCACTGAAGTTAGGGTCACAACTCATTTTATCCAGGATTCTCCTTATGCTATTGATATCCAAGGTAGCTGCACACGCACTTATCCAGAGGTTGTATGTGAACAGGTCCGGTGAAATCTGCTTATCACTCAACTCTTCAACAAGAGCAGAAATTTTATCATACTGAGAATTTGACATGTACATTGTCATCATTTCATTGTAGGGAAGTATACTCAATGTTGAGTTTGATGTCTTCATCTTGTCAAAGAGCACCTCAGCCTTTTCAGTAAGCTTTGCCGAGGCATAAGAATGAAGTAGTGCAGTGTAGCTGGCACACGTTATTTCTGTTGGGGGCAGTGCCTCAAAGTACCTTTCAGCAGCATCAATGCCATGAACTTTAGTGATCAAGTCAATTTGATCGCCGTAGTCTCCAGCTGATAATGTGTATTCATGATGTTTCCCCATCCACTCCAATATCTGCAGGCATTTTACTTTTTGTCATGCCCAAGATGTGTTGCTCGACTCAGGCTTGTACAGGGTGTATCTCAAACTATAAAAATGAATGAGTCAAAAAAGTGCTGAAAGTAATGATGCTGCTGACATATGCAGTATGGTTATAAAGCTTCTTTGTCTACTCTAATATCTGCAGACGTTTACTCTTTGTCAAGCTCAAGATACATTGCTTCATTCCAGCTTATACAAGGTTTATGTCAGACTATCAAATGATCAGATAGAGAGAATGGCTTAGACAGACTTATGAGAGATGTGAAGAGAAATTAAAGATGAATGACAAACTATGCTATTAAATCATAAAATAGAGTGGTGGGCGAATATATTTATGGGAAGAAAACTCAAGCGAAGACGATTAAAAAGGAAACCGTCAAGGCCATAATGTATCCTAGAATGCTAGAAATCGTGTCCCCAGTAAATTCCTGCGTACGTAGAACAGTAGAAGCATCTTCCAAGTGACTCTTAGTATTTGCAGCTAAAAAAAGGTGAGACTTTCTCTGAACGTTTACGGCATGCTTATTTTGCTTTATAGCTTGGAAAGTCTCAAGCATAAATTACAGAGCAAGCAACAGAATCAGTGGAAGCACCTCAGACGAAAGCAGACCAAAAAGAAATATAGAAATGATTAAATATTGCTGTATGTCTAACTCTGTGGTATTCAAAAGTGCCACTGTAGTCTATAAACACATCCACTTTTGAAAAAACAAAATTGAAGAAGACAGAAGTGAAACGCAGCCTCTCAAAAACATGTCGCATTTCATGCGCGAGAAGGCCCATACAAGCACCTCCTTTCTTGTCATCCTTCTACAGCAAACAAAATGACCATCTTTCAAAAGGCGTATGTGCTTCAAGTCCATCACTCTTCACCATCTACTTTAAGTCTCGGGGACTGAACACTCAGATAGATGTTTTGGCTTGAAGATCCAAGTTAAAGGAGGTCTAGAATCCTATACCGGAGGCATAATCTTGAAATGCACTCAAACCAAACATATACCTCTTTTTCTTTTTGGCATAATTCACACTGTTGAAAACCCGGTAACTGACACAACCCCTAGGGCATCAATAAAAAATCTCTGAGCTTTAGAACTTTATTGCTTCAGCATCCTAACGATATCTGCCAATGGCTTAGTGTATATGATTTCAACAGTGGCCTAGAATTAGCGGTAAAGCTTTGTGGATAGCTTCACACGTGTTTCTCTTCCCTTCTCATAAACATCTGACTCCGCAGATTACGATATGACATTTACCAACCTCCAGACTGGAAATACAAAGCCAGTGAGTACCCGACTCTGTCCCATATTGAAAGATAAGACAAGGATGGAAATAGAAGACTATGCTTGTACAGTTGTACCTCGTTATATGGCCTGTGTAGAAAGGAACGAGGCACTGATTTGGATGTCTGTGACTCTGTAAATTCCGAAGGAGAACTTGAAAGAATTCAGTTACATAGAGAGAAAAGGGCCAACCATACCCTATTCCTTTGGGTTCATGCACAGTTTTGGGGTTTAAAAGCCCTTTTTTTTTTAATCACGAGGGTCCTCATCCAGTGGAGGATTTCATGTAAATGAGGATATTGCGATTCTGATACATCTTTCTCTGTAATCTCCACGGCCAACCGAAAATGATCCAATGTACAGTTTTCCTTAAGTTAATTGTAATAGAAAGTGCGCAAATTTTGTTACAAATCCTAACTTTCTTTTCTCGATATTCCACAATGTTGCTAGTTTGCTGTTGGAACTTCAGCGTCTTGTAACATCAACTGGCACCAGAGCCTAGAATTGAAACTTCTCAGAGCATCTATCTCTTCTGTAAAAGAAAGACCATGTAAAGGAAGACACCGAGAGGAAATGAAAGATAAGTGTCTTCACCTCATCATTGATATTAAGCTCACCTATGTATCATGCGCAAAGAAATCAAACAGATAAACAATCACAAGAAACTTTCCCAAATGCCGGATTAATCCGAAATTACGATCACTACGAATCCAAATGAGGAGAAAAAAAGAAAGAAAAAGGAGGCGAAACAAGAGAGAAACGATAGGGAATGCCTAACCTCAAGGGCGTGCTTATAACGACGGCTTCTGGCGAGCTGCTTTACTATCCCTCGGAGCTCCGATTGTTCGACGGTGCCGCCTTCGCCTATCCACTTCTCTATGGCAGCGGCCGCACTCCGCCTAGGAGTTCCCAACTGAAAAACCCTGCTTCTCAGATCGTCCTCGCCAGTGTTGTCCGCCGACGCCGACACGGAGTCTTCCTTCTCCTCTGTAACGCTCTCGCTGCTCCTGAAAGCGGCGAAAGTCCCTCTAGGCGGAAGAGGGAACACGCCCCCTCGTCTGAGAAAAGGAAGAGTCCCATGATCTCGCTGCACAAGTTTCCCATATCGAGAGGCTCTGTAACAGATAAAAGGGATCAGAGAGAGAGAGAGAGAGAGAGAGAGAGAGAGAGAGAGAGAGGCGGGGGAAGTTACTACCTCAGGAGTAAGGAAGCGAGTCCACGACGGAAGGCCGCCACCATGGTTCCCTGTGATCGAGATGAGGAAGCGTTTCCTAATTTCAGGCTTTCTCCGATTCAAGGTACCGAATGGCTGATTCTTCTACCCCGTGTATGAAGCGGATTCGGTTCGTGTGATCACTCGAGTCAAATTTCACTTACCGTAGATCGGACTCCGATCTGCGGAAATCCATGGTTTTCAAGTCCAACCTCTCATCCCATTTTAGATTCATGCCGTCTTTCACAATAAAGTTTAAAAAGTTGATGTCTATGATTGGGGTAGATGCTGAAATCTATCATGGATCTGAGATTTTCTCTGAACTAAGATCTTAGATCTGTAAGGAATCAAACACACAACCTTGAGAGCTTGTCATTTGATAAAACTCTGGAAACACATGTCTTTCGAGTCTTTTTTTTTTTTTTTTAAGCAGTTAAGAAATTTTTTTAAAAAAAAATTATCATGGTAAATCTTGCCATCAAACAAGGCCTTAGAATAAACTTGTTTTATTGTACTGAAGCTGCCACTACATTTTTTTAGATTATGTATATATCCTTTTGCTATAATTTTGTTATTCAGATCGATGGTTTACTAATCTCTCCCTCTCTCTTCTACCTGCAAACCATGTCACAGTGAACACATGACACAAGCTACGTATACAACCATAAAGACTGTTGCTTACTGAATGCTTTTGTGGGCATTTCAACAAACAAATGGAGGCATTGGCAACTGGCGTCTGCCACAAAAATGATATTCCACGAGCAAACATTGTGCACGAAGAAGCTTCATTTTAGGAAGCATTCACAAGAACAATACATAGCAGCAGAAAAAAGCTACCGACTAGCATTCCCCACCCAAGTTATTTTTGTTTCTCTGCCAAAAATTCCAATGTTTTTCAAATGTCCGAAGGCCCTCTCATTTTCCTTGCCTCCGAGGTCCTGAGCTGCGTCGGTGTCAGCGATAGCAACGGTACATCATTTAACTTGAATGTCACGCCCTACCACCTTAAGACACATGAACATAACGCCCAAAGTAATCAAACTAGAGACATGCCCCTTGAAGCCCAAAATTTCCAACGTTGAACTAGGACGGCTTACCATAAAACCAAAGATAGAAAGAAAGATAGAGAGCCGATAAAATGGGAATATATAACAAAATTTGGGAACAAGAGGTCCCCTAGGTACATCCGCAAAAAACAAATCGCAAAAACAAAATCAAGAAAAAGAAATATACAATACAAATATACAATACAATGCAGAGAAAAATAAAAGAGATAGGAAAAACGGCGGACACAGTCACATATAATAGAGGGAAAGAAGAGAGAGAGAGAGAGGGGAGGGCTGGAAATGGTTGCCCGAAAATTAAGCAAGAAAAAAAATGAGATGAGACAGATAGGGTAAGAAGAAAAAAAAAGAAAAAACTCTTTTTTTTTTTTGTTTCAAAATAAGGTCGTGGGTCCTTTCATTAACCATTGATGGGTACTTCAGTAAATTTGTTTATCATGTAACGTTTTCGTTGGAAACAGTCACAAATGACAAATGTGGCCATTTGTGAATACCTATTAAAATTTGAGGGTCCTTTTGTGCACGCCCAAAAGGTGAGGGCTTTTTTGTTATTTACCCAAAACTTGAGCATCTACATAACTTTTTTCAAGATGTTTTTGAAAGGGGATGAATAACCTACGGCCCCATATTTATTTCAACAAATAAGGTTTAAAAACAGACTAAAAAACTAAAGTTTAACAAAACTTGATTTTTACGACATTTTTTAGGGTGTTATCTAAACACTACTTAAGAGGTTTAGTCCTTTCACAAACATATCTAAAGTTGTTGTGGTAATGAAATGCATACTTAAGTTTCGATCTTGTGGTAATGAATGACAAACTTAAATTTTAAAATTGGTCAAAAACATGCATAAAGTTTTAATGTTTTATACGATCATAAACATATAAGATCTAACTATACGGAAAAAATAGAGTATAAAAATTTTCTATGTTTATATTCAATTCACTATATGATTTGATGCTAGAACAAGTAATATCCAAATAGTCTAATATAACAAGAGCTATATCCAATCTAAAAATCTGATACATTCACATCCTCACTCAAGATTTTAACACGGGAGAACAAGAAAGGGCTGGATGAATCGAGGCAAAGATCCACTTAAAATCTCGGAACATGTGACTTTGGACTATATTCATGCCGGAAAATTTGAAAGGCTCATTTAAATGGACCCCAAGCTAACCGGGGAGAGAACATCTGCCATCCTTAGAGGCCGTTCTTGTGTCAAACTATAGTTTCAAAATTTTAACGAGGCTGAAAATTTTGTATATATATATTTAACTAAAATGCTTAGATTTACATTTAAATTTTTAAAATTTTGAAAAAAATAGGAGAGAGGCTATCCCTCCGCCCTGGCCACCATCTCAGTAGATTATATTGAGCATCCATTATCTTTATGCAACATTTGGACTATGAGTTACCAAAAATACAAATCGACCGACTTATCGGCATTTGACAAAACCATAATGAGGCGCCGGATTTAGGTGATCAATTGACTACTCAGGGCCAACCCTTCCTTGAGATTCGGTCAAGATCGGGTGCTTTCTCAAGGCGGCCCATCTGAATCTTTTATCTTATCGTTATGGTAACTTTTGCTTCAGGGAAGAACTGAGATCAGGTTACTCAGAATTTCATTGAGTAACATTAGCACATCTGATTCTCTTGCGATTTATACGGCCAAGAAAACGAAGGACTCTTATAGCTGACCGGCTCTTAATCTTTCTTAAGGTGAAAGATCGGCAGAAGTAAGAAGACAGCCGGTCGGAGGAGGGGAGAGGCACCTACCTGCATCTCAACGATGATGCAACGATCAAGGTTTCTCTTTCTTTCTTTCCTTCTTTCTTTCTTTTTTTCTTTTTCTCTCTCTTCAAAGAGCGTAACAAAGCTGTTCTGATAAGAGTTGTGAGATGAGACACATCTCGCAATACTCTTTCTTGTAACATTCAGATTGATAGGGTCAGTTATCTCTGAAAATAGAAAACCAACAGCCCAAGATTGTAGTATAAGCCATCATCATCTTTCTCTCACTCGTATGCGTACACACAAAATCACAATTATTATTACAGGTTAGATGATATATATATATATATATATATATATATATATATATATATATATATATATATATATATATATATATATATATATATATATATATATATATATATATATATATATATATATATATATATATATATATAGCAAGCATGGTATAATAACTCGTCATTTTTTTTTACTTAAGAAGTTGCATATTTAGCTCTTAGCACAAGCCATTTGTAGCTTCTAATCAGTGTGGTAGTCTTTAGCAGAACTACATAAACATACTTAGACCTGAGTTAGGTACTTTCTAATGTCAAACGAGTCTTTCTTTTTCTTTTTTAGAGCAATGGGGGCGGTGGGAGAGGTGAGACCGTGAGAGATAGGCGATAAAAAAGTGATTTGCTGTAACAAAACCCAACCTAATGTACAAGTTCACTAAATAGATAATGGGAAGCATCTTCATTGGCTGTCTCTAGTTAGTAAAATTTTTGGAGCCTTGGCTATTGACCCGAAAGTTATTACAGTTTTTTATTATAAACATATTAAAAGTTATAAAAAAATTATGTTTCTTATGCTTTTTGTTAACTTGGCATTATTCGAATTTTGTATGAGCTTTGGGCTGTTTATCAGACCATGCCAGGCATCGCCAATCACCGACACTCCACTGCCTTGGTAGTTGAATCTTGTGCAGTAGTGTGGACGATTAAACTTATTATTATATGAACCAAATGATAATAAACAACTATGTGTGGACAATTAGGATTTATATAGATAAGGTGTTCCCAACCACAAAATCTGATAGCTAATACAATTCAATAATGCGATTTCAATAGTTTATTTAACAACCAACAATTTTTAAAAATGCATACAATTCAATAATGCTATTTCAGTAGTTTATTTAACAACCAACAATTTTTAAAAATGCATGGTTTGGTTGTGGGATGAGGGAACTAAAAAACCTTAGTTCACTTCGAGATATCAATGGCTTACAATCTACTAAAATCTTGGTGGCACATTTGAGAGGAGCGCAACAATAAGACGAACCTTGACATCTTTTCATCGTCAAATTTTATGGTGTAAGAGATGTTCATTTTGTTATTCGGCTACCGCACCTCTCATCAAATTTTATTATATATTCAAATGTTACAGGCTCTGTCTCTCTTTACGTATATATGTGGTTTAAGAAAGAAGAAGCACACGGAATGTGATTGAGTATAACTTACATTGAGGCTCAGGTGCATGAACGGGTTTTAAGGACAGACTACTGCGAGTGGGCTGATTTTCAGGACCGTTGGATCAAAGCAAATAACCTCAAGTAGATTCAACACCAAATAGGAACACTATAGTTCTCGACGGCGAAAAAATCTCGCGCTTTCGCAACCATGCTTGGGAAGGATACTATTTTATTTCGTCTGAAAATTGAACGTGTAAAACTCACATGAAGGTTATAAAAAAATATAAATGGGAGTATCCAACATTTTGGTGAATATATATTAATTTTTATGAACAAGGTATTTTAACTACCAACTGGTGACAAATGGACCACCGGCAGATCAGTGCAGGAGAAAAAAATAAGAAAAAAGTTGCTGAAACTGCCGAGTTTGAATGCAACATGCTCGGCTTGTAGCCTGAAGAACCACATGTCCATATAGGGTGCGCAGAAGAACAATATCATTGATCAACAACTTACCAAATAGACAGTGAAGTGGCTTGGACTAGAATGGCACAAGTGGATGATTCTGCAGTGACGGGTAGAGATGGTGGTTGGAAGGTTGCCGAACATGGCGCCTTCCTGGACATGGGCCCAAGGAAAGAGAAAAAGGAAAAAGAAGACGAAAGAAGCCCACTTACCCGCTAACCACATTTACCGACAATCTTTCTCTTGTGTTCAATCTCGTTCAGTATGATATTGGCTGAATAACTTTGTCGTATACAGATGAGTTTTATTGATGGGGACATGGGACACCGCAATATTTTTCCCTTCTGTTATGCTCTGTGAGTTCTTTCTTCCTCTCTCGGTTCTGCTCTGCGAGCTATTTCTAATAGTTGCAGGGCCTCGCTGGATTAAGATTATACCGCATTAGGGAGAGGTACCTGTTGGCCACCATGGTCCAGCAACGGGAATCATGCTCTTCTGCCTCTGCTTTTTCTTTATTCTCAATTTAATAATACCGACGTCAGAAGGAGGAGCGAATCCACTGGAGACCATGAGATTACCGCAACTTTAATGATCATAATGGTCGGAGATTTACAAGATGGATCCTCTCTTTCTCTCTGGCTTTCTCTCTTTTATCTGCTGCTCCGTTATTCTCCTTCCCCTTTTTCTTTTTCCTCCACGCTTGCTTCGGTTACCACGAAAAGCATAAAACTCCGTGCTTTTGTCCTCCTTCGTTTTTGTGGGTGATTATTTATTTGTTTTTGCTGTTTTTAGTTCTTTTTGGAGATCTGGGAAAATGGGATGCTCACAAAGTACGATCAGAGTCGTCCTCAGTGGAGAATGGACGGAAGACGAGAGCGGCAATGAGGTCTCTGTAGCGTCGGAAGGGCAGGAGATGAAGATGATGCTACATAGGAAGAAGAAGAGGAAGTGGGGGTTCAAAGCGAAGCTGCTGGGTTGCGGCGTGGAGTTGCAGCAGGAGGAGGAGGAGGAGGACGCCCTACCGGAGAACGACCACCGGGCGTGGTTGCTCGCCTCCGCGGAGGGCGATGGTAAGAGCACCGCAGCGGATGCTCCGGACCCGCAGTCGATGCACTCTTCGTTCCGTTTCAGCTTCGGGTCTCAGGCGGAATTCGACGCCCTGAACCCCAACGCCACCGTTCTGATGCTCAATCTGGAGAGGAACTCGGAGGAAAAGACGCTAGATTTTCAGAGAAGGAGGATCCTGTCGCTTGAGCGGAGCATCTCCACCGTCTCGGAGTCGCTCCTTCGATTCACTTACGGCGAGATCCGGTCGGCCACCAATGACTTTTCCCGAGGTGGGTATCGTCCCTTCCACACCAATTTCGTGTCCTTTCATCCCTTTCAACTTCTTCTCAGTGGAGAGTTCGTCTTCTTCAGCAAAGTCCGGGAGGCTTTTCGAACACCATTTTGGGATCGTAGTTCCTGTTTTTTTGGGATTCCCTCTTCTAAATGCCGAATGCGGATAAAAAATTTTCACCCTTCTTCTCGTCGACCTTTTTCAGCTTCGTTCCCGAGGAAAAATTAATGGCTTCTTCGATTTTGGGTAGTAATCGTTCTTTCATTCTCTGTCTCAGGGAGGGTTTTGGGAAGAGGGGCACACAGCTGCGTGTACAGAGGGCGGCTCCGGCTAGGCCGCGCCGTAGCCATCAAGCGCCTGAATAACGCCGACAAGGAGTGCTCCAAGGACTTCTGCAGGGAACTGATGATCTCCAGCTCGCTGGACAACCGGTTTGTCGTCCCGCTGCTGGGCTACTGCGTCGACGCCGAGGGCCTCTTCCTCGTCTACAAATTCGTCTCCGGCGGCAACCTCGCGCACCACCTCCACGGTAACCTTCCGTCCCGTGGTTTCGACGGCCATGATTTACAGGGCTTAACTCAGACGCAGATGAAAGAGTCATCGGGTACCGTTGGTTCGAAAAATGCAGGTAGGCAAGGAAGGGCCTGCCTCCCCTGGTCGGTGAGGTTCAAGGTAGCGCTCGGTGTGGCTCAGGCGGTGGCCTACCTGCACTATGGCACAGAGAGGTGCGTGGTGCACCGAGACATCAAGCCCTCGAACATCCTCCTCTCTTCCAAGAAAACCCCCAAGGTGCGACCCAAATAACCAGTCAGTTGTCCTCCAACAGGTCACGCTGATTTTTCCGTTGGTGTTGCTGAAAGGGTTGTTTTGGTAATTTTTTTTTAGCTTTGTGATTTTGGGCTGGCGACGTGGACGTCCGGTGCTTCCATCCCCTTCCTCTGCAAGACCGTGAAAGGAACCTTCGGGTATAGTTCGGTTTGATTTGCTTTATTTTTTTTGGTTGGTGATGTGTGAGTTTGATCGGTATGTTTTGATCCCTCGGTTTGTCGTACCGAGCAGGTATCTGGCGCCCGAGTATTTTCAGCACGGCAAGGTGTCGAACAAGACGGACGTGTACGCCTTCGGAGTGGTGCTTCTCGAGCTCGTCACCGGCCGGCAGCCCATCGAAACCGGCCGCTCCGCCGGCGATGAAAACTTGGTTCAGTGGGTGAGCCTTCTTTGCACCGTATCTTTACTTTGTTAACTCAGTTTCTATTTATTATTCATTTCCCTTATCAAGACTTTAGTAACCTGCATTCGTAAATTGGAAACTATTGCTTTATAAACATTGGCTTGATTTAGGGCTTGTTAGTGTTACGCTTAAACTTTAATAAAAAAAGATTGCAAATAAAAGTTCTAGAAAGAGAGGATAGGACAGCTCCGGGTTCTATTTCTGTTCTGGTGTTATCAAACAGTGTACAGATCCAACTGCAAATGCGTTTTGGATGATTCCAAAGTGTGATAAACTGTTTGAATGATGCCAAAGTGTGCGTGCATCAGAGGTTTTATGAGCCGTCAAAGCTACGGAATTCCCAAGGTGGTGAGACTTTTTTAACATTTATGAAGAAAAGGAAATGACTTTGAGGAGTCGGGCGTTTGGAATTTAGCATGTCACACTGACCATAGACGTGAAATGTCAAAAGAAAGTGAACAAAATCACTGTGTTGGGAATATTTTGACTCGACTGGTTCTATGGACGACCTGTCATTTGGATGGTCCTGTGAGTGTGACAAGAAAACTTACACCTTGATTAATATGGTTGCTGTAGTTTTCACCTTTTTCTAGAAAGCATTCCAACTCATTGCACCTTAGGAGACGCTTGTTTCACCTGCTTGTTGTCGTGTACAGATGTAAGTTTGGACTTTTTGTACCTTGTTTATGATTATCTTTCTAAATTTCTATGGAAATATAGATCTATTATTTCTTTGCTGACAAGCTTGAAGATTTATATCAGGAAGAGTTGGGTTTCTCTTTAAATTTTGTTTTGTAAATGATAAAACAGGGATTCGTAACGCAGAGTTTCAATAGAAGAATAATCTGTTTTTTTTTTTCTTTGCAAAAAAGCTCATATTGCACAAGCATCTGTGGATGAGGTCACCGGGTGGGCGACCAATCCCAGATTCTTAAGGGCAAGGCAAGGAGCACCCAATCCATCTCTGCTTTGAGTTTCACAATGCCTGTTTGGCTGTTTCCTCTTGGTGTCAATTTCAACCGTCACCCTGCAGGTGATCTGATCTGCTCCCTGAGAAACCCCTTGAGAGATGCTGTAGAGTCGCTTTCACAGGCTAAAATTTCAAAAAGAAAGCTACTTGAAACCTGAAAGTTAAACTCCTCCAAAGCCCATCGATTCTCAATCTCACCTCATGTTGTTCTAAATCAGTAGTGTCGTCAGAATGATCCGTTTCATATTGAGAATTCGGTTGACTGGTGGTCGATTGTCATCTGCTTGATTGGTCTGGTCGGTGATATTGGCGGATTTGGGTGTTGCAGGTGAGGCCTCTATTGCTGGGAGAAGGATCGGTGACGCGGCTGGTGGACCCGCGGCTAAAGCGTGGCTCGTACAGCTTGAAGCAGGTGAGCCGGGTGGTCCGGACCGCAGCCGCTTGCATCAGCAGCGAGGAGTCGAGTCGGCCGGGCATCGACCAGGTGATCAGGATGCTGAGAGGGGAGGAGGCTGCGGTCGGCGAGGAGGCCGTCTTCACGGAGACGGGTCTCTACGGTGGGAAGGGCGACATGGGGAACCACCTGGCTCTCGCCATGTTGGGCGTGACGGAGGCCGACGACGGCGACCAAAATCGTTGGTAGTTAAATTGGAAAGATTTTCCCACCTGTTCCCATTTTCTCTCATTCCCACGATATTCTTTTCTTGCTTTTTTTATGTTTTCTCTGTTCTTTGGTTGATCCACTATGTAGAAAAAACGTGGAAAAGGAAAAAATATGAGAAGGAAGTTTGAAGATTGTACAGATTTCTCGGTGATTCTTCATGTTCACTACATTTTCTCAAGTTCATAAAATTCTGCTATTAGGCTCTAGGGGACGTGACCAAGCACTCCAGCTGGGTGGTTAGGTAGCTTTTTCTCATTAAATGAGTTTCATAGCATCAGGGGAATGGGTAGACAATGTTCCTTTATAGACAAGTATAATCCAACTACTGTAATTAATTTGGTAGTCGAGTTTCTAGGTTTGGAGATATTTAAGAGCACCAATAAGAAACTTGTGTCTTTGAGCCTCAAGTTATACACTACACCCATAGTGGGTGTGGCTTAGCTGGCCGGGTAGGCAGGCGTGTGTTTGTGCGTGGAAGGTGCGTCACCTGTTTGATTCCCGTGGCTGCTATTTTCGTGAACTGTAAAGTGTTTGTGCGTGGAAGGTGTGTCACCTGTTTGATTACCGTGGCTGCTATTTTCGTGAACTGTAAAACTAAAAACTCTAGTTGATGGGTACATTGTATTCCGACTGTTTGATTCCAGTGGCAGCGACGTTGGTGGTAGGGAGAGTGGGAGTTGTTAACCTTCTGTTCATTCAGAGTATGAACAGAGTTACGCATCGAGATATAGTAGATTGTTAACTTCCTACTCTACCGAAATCACGCACCCATATTGTGGACTTAAAAGACAGTGGGGTAATAATCATGGCATTTAAATAATGCCTATCCCTGTAAGGCAGTCAAGATCAAACAGTTGGGTTGGGTCTGCCTATTGATTAAGGCAACAGTTTGGTTCGCTAGATGAACTGGCGTGGGTTGCTATTTTAATGGCGGAAGGCTTTCCCTTTTGCTTCTTGCAAGGGCAGATACTTCATTGCGATTGAGAGAGCCTTATAATAAAATTGAGAGCACCATGTTAGAGCCTTATAATAAAATTTAGAGCACCGTGTTACCACGTGAACACTTCCTTGTGGGGCTTGTTTGCTCTTGGTCTGGACTTTTTCTATTCGAAAATCGTTTCTTAGTCTACGATATCGATCCATGGACTTTTTTTTGTTTCTGCATGTTTTAAAGGCAAGCTCTGGTTGGTTGGCAGGTAAATTTTCTTTGCTTTTTCCTTTCACAATCTGCTGTTAGATTCGGCTTTAAGTAAGATGCGAAATTGGGTTTTTGATCTCCTAAGCGTAAACATTGTTTTTTCTTCTTTCCATAGAAATGTTCTCGTATGTGAATTTTAAAGTATAAAAGCAGTTGGTTAAGAGTGGGGGAGAAAACAAGGTGAGATTCCAAGAATGAAAGTCTTCCAATGCCAAGTACAGAAAAGAAAGCAGGATTGGCCAGAGCAGTGCAGCTCCTTCTCTTCTCTTTACTTCTTTTCATCCCCTAGCATGTGAGGAGATGCCAATTAGGAGTACTTTTCCAGCTTTCATTTTTTTTTAAATTCATTTTTGTAGCATGAAAATTTCCAACTTTATTCCTGTCTTACTGTAATTGACAAAGTCAGCTCCTACAGATGCAGTAAATTCAAATTCATCAATTCGCCATTTTTCAGCCTAGTTTTTACACAACCAAGTATTTGTGCCGTCGGCCAAGATCTTCCTGTACCACCTAGATCATGTTCAATAAGGTGTATATAAAGGTGAGCAACAGGTTAGGTATCCGACGGGTAGTTGGGTATGCAGCCCATAGTGGGCCGAACTTGGGTCGGTGACTCCCTTAGAAACTGGTATGTTGTCAAAGTGTTTCTGAGATTATAAATTCTAAAATGTTAAGGATTTCAAATATGGATAGATATCGAACCAAGTACCCGATGAGCATACAGTTGACGATCCGATCCGGCCTAATAACTAAGTGGGCCACTGGCAAGTGCTTTGGGCCAGTCTGAGCCCGGCTTTAACAAACATTGAGCCGGCCTGGCCTGGCCCGGCCCGATGCCCAGCCTTAGGTAGGTGTATCTTGCCATATCCATTTTATATTATATGATGTTCATCTATTCACAATCAAATGTGAATGAAAAAAAGAAAAAAACATAATATCACATCCCACTTTAAATTTGAAATTTGAATCCGATGCAAACCCAATGTTTAAATTCACAACTGAATTCAAATCTAACTCTGAACCATATCTGGTTGCATGTCAATTTTTAGTTTTGAATCCGTCCGATTTCTTACTCCGATTTTTGTTTTTTTATATGTATCCCAATTTCTTTAAACAGTTCGATTCGAATATAATCCACGACAACTTCAATGCCACCTGTTCCTTTAATTTCATTGTTTCTGCATTTAGTCATTCTATTAGAAAATAGGCAAACTCAATACAGATTTAGTTAGAAGGTTTTAAAAATATTTAGGATGGTAAGTGGCGGTGACGATGAACATGACCTGTTCTGCAGCATTAGATGGTGAAGGATGTCCCACAAGTTTTTATTGGTGCCTGATTTCCTCAAATGACGTGCTCTCCACAAAGGTCAACTTATCAATCTTTCAACTCTCCGTCACTCTGCTTGATGTCACCCGCAAGAACTATCTAATCAATTTGAACATTGAGCGGTGGTTAAAAAATCACAAGATCGATAATAGTTCACAATGGCCAAAACTCTTGCATATGATATAAGTCAAAAATTCCTAGAAAGCAGCTGAAATATGCGCAGAGAAGAGACTGAAAGGTAAGGTTGATAAACAACTAATCAGTAAGAAACTCTGCGCAATAAATGCCAGAGTTGAAAAAAGTAGAGGTGGAGGAGGAATGAATGACGACAAATATCAGTGGTTTAATTAACTCAAAAGGCTTATATCTATAGAAAAAAGCACGCTCTTTGCAGCCGTTTGATTTATGCCCAAATTATTACAAATTAAGCTCCGGAACTTGCCTCAGTTGCCCAAAACATATATATTAGTATGTATATAATATACATAATTTTGTGCATCATCCAAAAATTGAATGTTATACACGATTGCCCTCCTAACTTGATGCTTTTCCACTGCTTGCGAGAGAATGAGTGTCTTTAAGACAGAAAAAAGTCTACCTATTATTCCGACCAAGATGCATTTCCAGACATGGAACCGTTGGACCTTATAAATTTCAAAAGTAGATGGAAAGTTACAAAGTTTTTGTTGACCAACCAGAAGGTGTTGATGTATAGAATCAAGCTACTTTATAAAAAAATTACAAGCCCTCTCTCTCTCTCTCTTTTCCTGACACAGGTCCTTCTGATATATGGGGGTTGTTTGGGATAGTTAGATGGGGTGTCTGTTAGACTCTCACACTCCCTTAACC
Organism: Nymphaea thermarum; assembly: GCA_011799765.1. Classification (NCBI taxonomy): domain Eukaryota; kingdom Viridiplantae; phylum Streptophyta; class Magnoliopsida; order Nymphaeales; family Nymphaeaceae; genus Nymphaea; species Nymphaea thermarum. The sequence continues at coordinate 10,230 of JAANDH010001348.1, read as the reverse complement.
CACCAAGAGAATAGAAACTAGAAGAAGAGAAAGAGAAAACACACACAAAAATTTACCTAGTTTGAAGACAATGTTCTCCTACGTTCACAGAGCAATTTCACTGTCACAGTAAAATACAGAGTACAAACAAAACAGTGCCCCTCATAAACATTAGATTAATAATGTCAAGGACATTCTGTCTAAGAGACTATACATGTCAACGACAGGGTATAATATATCTTGGAGCTTATTCTTTTCCTTTGTAAGTGGGACAGAAAATTGAGAGACGCAATGAAAAAAATGCTAACCAACATGAGTGTCATTAGCACTTAGTCTGCACATCATTATACTGTTAAGACATATCAAAGTTTCCATAGTATATTAAGGCACTACGACAAAGCCACCACCTTAGCAATGATAACTAGTAAATCATATATCCTTTGTGAAAATAAGTACCGATTCTTGTGATATGGTCGTCTACTGGATGGAGCTTTAATGTGTGCGTGCTTGCAATAATTAGGTATTATGACTACCAACCTGCTGTCAAGTAATCAGACCACATGATTGAAATGTGAGGATAAAAGAATATAGGTTTTTGATATGTTGATCATATTTTGCAAGTCCAAACTCAGGCCACATAATTTTAACATTTTATATATTCTAGTCCATCATTTGAAAAAATAGTTATTTATTACTCTTGACATTTTTAGGCAAGTAGAGTGTATATATATATATATATAACTGGTGGATATGTGGCAGAAGTTGACGACACTAGCTCTTATTTATTCAACGGAAGTATGAAACTAGCTTAAAAATCTCCTATCTTTTTCCCTATTGGTCATGATCAAATAGTTAGCAATGAAAAATTGTGTTTAAGTCTTGCAACAACCAGAATTTTATCATTATAAAAAATTGAAACCAACTCCCTCTCTCTCTTCATCTTGATAATGGCAATCATTATACTTATATATGATTTTATGATGAAAGTTGGTACATGACAGACCTAACTAGGTAATATTTCTTTTGTTGCCTAAATGAAGTTAGTTAGATAATACCTGCTTGTAGTAGATATAATCAACCACCGCGGATGTGTCCACTGCCCATTTTGGGAGTCTAATCTACCAAGTCGGATCACAGTTTCACACCTAAGCTTTTGAAACTATGAAAATCTTTTGGGGTCGATTATTTTGTCATTCTTTTGTGTTATGCCTTATTCCCTCTTCACTACTTGGCAGGGTTCCGTCATTTGAGATGGTTTAATTAGCTTTAGGTTATATATGTATATCTTATATATGTATATCTTATAGCTGGTGCAATTTTACCCTCATTTTTCTTTAGCTTTAGGTTGTATACGTATTTATAGCTGGTGCAAGTTTAAGGCTTAAAGGAGATAAACAGAACAACCATATCTCTAAGCCTTTTTATCTGTTACGAGAGACCAACATCATTATATTCGATCACCCTCAAAATTCCTGAGAAAAACCACTAGACTTAACAAAGAACATGCTCATGGGAACCAAGAGCCGTGACAAAGTGACTGCCATTGGAGGTTTATCATAATTATTCTCCTCAGGGCAATTCGGCAAAGGTTCCGCTATCGATGTTCTATATGAGTTCAAGTCAGGTTTTGCAGTTCGATTTTAAAATTTTGAGGTCGAGCTTTGTTGGTTTGCCTTTGCCCTTGGTAGTTGGCGTTCATAATATTAGCCTTTCTCATCACAGAGCTTGAGTAGAAAGACCCCTCTGAATCTTCTATACCTTATTTAAGCACACCGCCCAAGAAGATTCTCATTCCCAGATATATTGTTCAGTGGACTCTGAGTTTTCGCGTTCGCAAATTTGCAGCAGAACGGGAGTGGCTAAATTTGGTTCACCATGTTCAAGAACTTGGGTTTTTAAGACATCGCCGTCCAAAATGCCCAAGCTCCTCTTTCTTGTTCCCCGCATTTGATTCTAAAACAAGGAAAAGGTTTTATGGGAATTCATCTGTTCTTTGAAAAATTATGAAAATGTGCACAAAAAAGAGAAAAAGAGTAGTGAGTTAAAAGAACTGTTTTCTCATGCAGCATAAACCTACGAGGCAATATGAACTTGGAGTGTAGAGTCGCCTATTAAACAATTGCCCAGAAGGCAATGATGAATCTACCAAAACGCAAGAAGACAGAAGATAGAACAGGCTGCGTGGGAAAGAAACTTACTGCGCATGCTAAACTTGATATCTTCCAACTACAAGACTATTTGTTGATACCAAACATTTGAATTATGGATCAGACTAGCGAAACCACCTCCAATTTTGGGACATGGAATGGAAAGACACAGAGCAGCTTTCTTCACGGCTGCCCTTTTGAAGTTGAGGATAGGAAAACAATGGCTTCAACAATACGAAAACAATGGTTTCAACAAAACTGTGAATAACAGAAGGCAAAAACAAAAAGGTCGCACTCGCATCAACTTATCGCTTTGTTTCGCATCACTAGTCTAGTACCTCTCATTCTAATACCTCTCACCGACTCGCCCTTAGGCTCCGTACTGATAGATAACGAGCCTCCACCTTTCTACCATGACCAAAACCAGAGAGAGATCTCTCTGTCTGGCGCGAGATCCGGCGTTGGGTCTTCTGCTGCTGCGCCCACCGGCCGTCTGACGCTCTCAGTCGCCACTGCCTCTTCTGCTGTTCCCGTTTTTTTTTCTTTCTGTTCGTCGGCAGAGCTGGAGGCATTCTCTTCTCTCTCTCTTGTTGCCACCGTGAGGGGGACGATCTTCCCAAACCAGGTGTGTGTCTCTCTGCTCCCCTTCCTTGCGACGGTAAAGAACCGGCAGCAAGGAAGAGCGATGGGTCTGCTCCTAGTTGGGGTTGGGGCAATTCCTTCCTACTCTTTTCTTTACCTGGTCTTTCACTGTATTCCTCTCATTTGGGCGTTGATTTAAAGCTGGCTGATTTTGGTTTACCTCAAGTTGAGCAGAGCTGGCCTTGCCCTCTGCCGACAACGCTCTGGACTGTTGTTCCCCCCTTTTTTTTTTCTGTATTGGTTCCAATGTTCTAATGCAGCCCTAATCTAATATAGGCATGCTCTCAACAATTACTGATAGAGATGGCAACGAAAACAAAGAACAGGGATAAACAACAAAATACGAACATCAGAGAGGTTCAAAACCTAACGAAGTCTAACATACTTCACCCGTCACCTCGCATGCTTTATTTTCTTTTTCTTTGAAATCAGAGAGATCTATAAATGAGAACAACTTATTCCCTTTTTCCCCAAGCCACCATTCAAGCACAGTATCATATTTAGGCATTAGGCATGTACGTACATAGTTCCATCGTTAAATCATGCAATCTATATACTTCATGCTACAATCATGACTGAGTAGCACTTTGGGCGGGAGGAGCGGCGCGCCGGGGCTGCTGCTGGGAGCGGCGAGCAGGATGGTGGGGTGGGTGAAGGCGCACCGTCCGGTCCTCAGCATGGTCGCCGTGCAGGTCTTCATCGCCGGGATGCTGCTCCTCTCCAAGGTCGTTCTCGACAACGGGATGTTCGTCTTTGCCTTCTTGACCTACCGGCACTTGGTCGCCGCGGTGTTCGTCTCGCCCTTCGCCTACTTTCTGGAGAGGTAACAACTAACAAGCACTTCTTCTTGGCGTCGGAAGAGGGTCTGGATCGACTTTGTGAATCATGTTCTCTGTTTATTTCGGTGATTGAGATTTGGTTTTTATACTTTGTTTGGATATTCTAAGTGGGGAACAAATTCAGGGGAAACCTAGGCTCATGCTATCGATCAATCCTCAAGCGCAGCAGTAAATCAGACAATTACTGACCTTGTTAGTTGATTTAGTCGTGGTTGAATGCGACCCAGTAAATCCTTCCGTTCAAAAGTCTGATCTGACAGGGGTAGAGTAAAAAAATTCTAGGTAAAGGGAACTAGCTATAAAATTTTAAATTTTGAAGCACACTAGAAAAAAAAATTATCCTGAAATATCAATATGAGGATAAACATCTTTGTTGGGTAGTGTGGGCAATTGCCCATCCACATCTGCCTCTGCCCCTCGCAGATGACCAGGCCTCATAAGTGCGTGGCTTCCACACTACTTAAGATAAATTTTTCAAAAGAGGCAGCCAATTTTTGGTGGTATAAGGAAGGACCACTCGAGTTTCAAAGCTTTATTTCATCTAGTTGTATATTCTGTATGTGATTAGTAATAACTTCAAACTCGAGCACATTGTTGGTATCTCTTCAAAAGCTGCGGCTACTTATGAAGATGGAGTAGCAACAGGGGCGGAGCTAGGATTTTTTCTAGGGTCAGGCCAAGACAATTCGATGGCCGGACCAGAGTCGGGCCAAGAGGAGCGACGAGGAGCGACCGATCGGACCAAGCTAAAAAAATTTTATTTTTTCAATGTAAAATTTTTTTTTCCTGCGCTCACCCGAGCCATGGGCCGGGCGGGTCCCTCCGCCCCTGAGTAGCAGTATGTTGAGTTATTAGAGATTGCAATCTGTCTTATACTAACTTACCATTTTTTCATCGTGACGTCTCTTTCTTGGAGGACACAAAGACCCAAGTTGACACTCGAAGCCATGTCCTGGATCTTCGCATGTGGTGCATTTGGGTAAGGCAGATTTGTTATGTGGATAGCTTATCGACACTTGTTCTGATCATTGGATGACTTATAATCTTCTTCTATCTATCACTTCTTGGTATATATCGACACTTGCTTTGATCATTCCTGCAACTTACACTGCCTTTTTCTCAGTATTACCATGGGAATTGGCTTTTACTACTACGGTATATTCTACACTTCAGCTACATTTGCAGCCAACTTCCTGAACACCATTCCAATTGTGACGTTCCTTCTTGCGGCAGTTCTGAGGTAACACTCTCTCCGTTAACTTATGATTCAACTTCCTAGTTCAATAGTCAAATGGATTTTTACCTGTAAGAGGATGACTTGAGATTAAAAAGTAGAAGCATATGTGCCCTTGAAATTAAACGCAGGAAAGCCTCTAAATTGGTCAGGCTACCGATAATGGATATCTGTGTCAATGCAGAATGGAGAAGGTAGGGCTAAGGACCGTAGCAGGAAAAGTAAAGGTGTCAGGAACGATTATCTGTGTGGGAGGAGCAACAATGATCACATTATACAAAGGGTCATCCTTCAAGCTCTTTCCTGCACCACTCTGGCATCAGCACCAACCAGTTGGAGCCAACGCAGAGAGACCAAACTGGACTACAGGATCTCTTATGTTGGCTGCCAGCAGCCTGAGTGATGCCTTATGGTTCATTGCTCAGGTAAGTTTTGCGAGGTTCAAATTTTTTTGATATGTTATTGCACTTGAGATCTGTTTTCAGATACTAATGTGAGTTAAGAGCTGGTTTTTGCTTTTCGGATATGGTGATCATGCCAAATATTAGATTGGTTTTGTTATTTATTGGATGACTTGCCCCAAGTTTTGGGACAAATTTCCAATCATCTGAGCAGGTGGTGACATGGTTTGAAAAAATAGATTGAACAGGGGCGAAGCCAGGATTTTCTTAAGAGGCAGGCCGGCAGTTCGATCTCTGGATTTGGGTAGGGCCGAACTGAATTCTAAGACAAAAAATACATTACGTAATTAAAAAATATTTATTTTTTTTAATGTAAATTTTTTTTTTTTATTGGCTGGGGTGGGGCCATGGCCTAGGCGGCCCCCCCTTCCCTCCGCCCCTTAGATTGAAGTTGTATGAGATCTATTCAAGAAAAAACTGAACAATCTTGCTGTGAAAAAACTGTCAAGGGCTTCAAAGAACATCATAGACTGTAACAACTTGAGCTATTCTTAAACTGGGCTTAGACTCTATCAGTTTTTGTTCAGTCTCAAAAAAGACTAAGAACTAGAACAACCAACCACTTAACAAAATCTATTATAAACCCTTAAAAATCTCTGACAATGCAAAACTAAACTTGTCAAAGATTACGTTAATATACCAAAAGTTGATGATTGAGAATGCTTGAATTCGTTTTCAATTCATGGGCCAATTCATAAAAACAAGGTCAATTCATTTGTACTATTTCAATTGATATATATATATATATATATATATATATATATATATATATTGTGGCAGGTTAAATTACTGAAAGTATATGCTGCAAAATATTCTGCAACAGCACTCACTTGTTGGGCGGGAACCTTGCAATCAGTTGTGATTGGCTTTGCCATGAGAAGAGACCCATCAGCATGGAAGTTGGGATTGGACCTACGGCTAATTACCATAATTTACTCGGTATATATACAATAAGATTGCACTTTCTTAAAGAAATTAAAAATTCTTAAAGAAAGTTCATATTTTAATTGGTGCAGGGAATATTGACATCTGGGGCAACCTTTTGTTTGATTACATGGTGTATCAGCAAGCGAGGCCCAATCTATGTCACCATGTTTAGCCCTCTTGTGCTCGTCCTTGTGAGCATCTCAGAGTCCCTCTTTCTCGGTGAAAGACTTTATGTTGGAAGGTTGGTTGGATGTCTTTTCTGTTGCTTTCTTTTTTATATTGCTCTCTGTTATTTACAAATGTCATAACACGAACAATAACAATCTTTCATGAAGTAGATAAAAGATCTGAAATGACTTCAATAGCTTGAACTGCATGGAAGATTCGGACCATTTTCGCTTGAATGTCATTGCAGTATACTGGGGTCCATTTTCATAATAGGGGAGGGCTATTTGCATTCCTTTGGGGAAAGAGCAAAGAGTCATCACTTCAAGCAACGTCTCACGAGGCGGACAATCGACACAGTTGTGGAGGGGGGGACTCTCTCTCAAATTCCGTCTCTTCAACGTCAGAAACCGCATGAATGAAAAGCGGAAAGCTCGTGAGCAGCACAATCATGGAGAAGCGCTAGGAAAAAATGGCAATGATTTGACATCGGCAGAAGAGATATTGCAAAAAAAAAAAATTATTGAAAAAATCAAATTATGCAGAAAAAAAAAATTCGTATTGAAAAAATCAATTTTTTTTAGTTTGATCGACCCTAGAAAAAATCCTGGTTCCAGCCCTGGTGCTCCGCTATGCATTATTTGCATATTGGTATCCTTCCTCTTGCAGTACAGAGGATTAATGCAATGAGAGATTTGAATCATACTCGCTGCATAGGAGATTGAATCGATACTGCATACCTGCCCTTATTCCATAAGTTATACAAACCCGCTTGGGGACCCATATATGTCAATTACTGATCTTTTGATCAACTTGATTGAAGGTTCACGAGGCATGCACTGCATGTACCTTTTCAAAGAGTAAACACAAGGACTATATAGACTGATCAGTGAGTACTTAGATCAACTTGATTGATAGTTTTGTTATGTTGATCTAGTTAACTGATCTTAGATTTTAACCAAATCTTATTAGCGTAAGGTCAAAATTTTTATGCCACCGCAAATTTTTATGCCTTTTTGTTCTTCTTATTATCAATTCAATGATTTTGATACGATCCATACTGATCATTAATCCACATCATATCCACATAATTTTTTTGACAATTAAATTGGTTGATGAGAAGGTCTTGGTGTGGAAGACTGTATATAATTAAAGAAAAGCTACTATAACTGACACATTTTAAATAATCATGACAAGTCCTTTTCAATGTGCATAATGAAAGTATATATTTTGTTACAAGACGGCATGGGCAGAGCCTTGATTGTCTTCAAGGGCGGGCCCGACAGTCCGATCTCTGGATTGGGTACGGCCAAACTGAATTCTAATACAAAAAACACATTATGCAATTAAATTTTTTTTTTTAATGTAATTTTTTTTTTCATTGACTTGGGTGGAGCCATGGCCTAGGCGCCCCCCTTCCCTCCGCCCCTGAAAACGGGCTACCTAATGGTCGGTCTCACATATGTTCCAAATTGTGGTAGACATTATCGGCATAATCTCTCATAGTCACGATGCTTTCTGCTACCACCTCTTTATCAAAGGTTGGACAAGTTGGCTCACATATGTCGCTAAAAAAGACTGTCCGTGCGTATTCTCTCTTTATATATATATATATATATATATATATATATATATATATATATATATATATATATATATATATATATGTGCTAACTTTTTTATGATTACTAATTGTTATACAAACGATGCATCTTCAATTTAAACGATGCAATTCCCATAAGTGCTACTCTTCTAAACTCCTGATATCCGAATTCAAAAGCATACCTTAACATCACCAGGGTTCCGAAATAGTCGCGGACCTTGAGAAAAGGCTCTTGAATATTATTTTCTTTTATCAACATTTTGATGTTAGAGAGCTGTTAATTTTATGAAAATTGAAAAACACATTTAAACAAAAAATAACAATCGTCTTAGTGTATATTTTTCTATCAAATAACTCTCAAAATTATACATATATGCAGCCTCTTCAGTGAAATAAAATATATATGTGGCCAGCTGGCGGCAAGGAGTGCGGGACCATTCAATCTCAAAGCAGCTTGAACAAAAGGCACAAGATCACTAACATTCTAATTAGGGCTGAGCATTAGGTCGGCTTGGATCGGAGTCATCGGACTTGGTCGGATTTGAAGTAGAACTCGAACTGGCTTGGGGCCTAACTGGCCCAGTCCGACCTTTTCTATTAAAAAAATCAAAACATATCAATTCAATATATATATATATATATATATATATATATATATATATATATATATATATATATATATATATATATATATATATATATATATATATATATATATATATATATATATGATGGCCTCTATAACCCTTTAAATAGATTTTTTATTAACTGCATCATTGTAACCCTTTTAAAACAGGTTGGTGTTGGGCTTTCTCGGTGGTGGTAGCCATGGAAGGCCTTGCAAAACTCAGACCGGAAAGGTCATCTCCCTCCCCCAATAATGCTGTTAAATGCAATGAGGCAAAGCACTTTGAGCTTCTGAAGTGAGGCGATAAGCAGCAAGGTACAACAATGCATAAACATCACAAACAAAATATTGTTAATAAGCAAAGAGACAATAGCAATTCAAAACACATGATAGAATAATTGCCCTAAGATGTTGAATTCAAACAATATAAACTAAAGATGAACATATGCAAGGAACACATCATCCATGTTCAAGGCATTTGATTTGAGACATAGTTGTATTGTTTTGATTGAATAGAGTATGGAAAAATGGATCTGATGTAGAGACTTTACCATCTAAAAGGGATTGAATAAGTACACTAAAGTACCTAATAGTTGTAAAATATTCCTGCAATTTAAGAGAAAAATTTCCAAATTAAGTACATGAGAAATTTTGCCAACGTACTAAATTCAGAGTCATGTTCATTTTGCATAGATTTGTAAAAATAGTGTAAGAAACTGATTTAAGAAGAGTAACAATGAAAAAAAACTTACCCTAGAAAGCCTTGATGCACATTGACTACATGGATCATAGTGAAGAAAACCAACAGCCAAAAGGGTTGATGGAGATCATAAACATGAAGTGAACCTTATGGGCTGCTGCTTGATTGAAGGCAAACGGGCAGTGTTCTTATGCATGGTACTCTTCATTTTTTTGCCTTAAATGAGAGCGAGGACTAAAAAAATGGTCAGGATCAGAAGTAGGAACTTAGTACAATTCTTGTCTTTTGTTATACAAGAACTTGCGTGACAGTCTCCAAAAAATAAGGAAAACGTCCTAGTCCAATCAGGCAATCTGCAACACAACAGGACTCCGATAGAAGAGCACTTAATGTAGCAGTAAATTCAGTTGACCGACAGAATTAATCACAAACAAACAAAGTTCGGTAAGTAGACGAGATATATAGGTATGTATGCAAATAATATAGGCCATATTAAATCTCTCTGCAATAAAATGTGAAGAAATCGGACATCATCTCCATAGTAACTTCATAATTTTAAAAGTTCTAACATAACCAAGGAATAGAAGCTTAGAATGTTAGCCTGTTAAAACAAATTATTTTCTTGCATAAGCAAATCGAGGAAGCTTTTTAAGCGAAACACTTCTCAAATGACGGAATACTATATACAGTCAAAGAATAAGCTCAGACCAGAAATGAGGAAAATCAGGAAGAGATTGACGCTGCCAATCAGAAAGATATTGAAGCTGAAAATCAGGAAGAGACTGAAGCTGAAAATCAAGAAGAGATTGGCGCGGCCAAGAACCTCATCTTGCAGGCTGGTAAAGATAACGCTCCAGCCAAAATAGTTATGAACCAGAATATCTTTCCTAACATCTCTCAAACTG
>JAANDH010001347.1:0-60619 GCA_011799765.1 Nymphaea thermarum | reverse complement strand
TTTCGAAGCTTTCGTAGAAATCTTCGCATGTGAAATTTCTTTTATTCTTGCCCTTGAGTTGAACTGCATTCAACTTCTTTTCAACTTCCTGAATTTTGGTTTTCCATGATTCTCCCTTCTTCTTTTTCTTGGGAGTTTTTGGTTCTTCTTCACTACTGGATTCTGTAGTAGTGTCTTCAGAAGAGTCAGAACTGCTTGATGAGTATTTCTTTGTTTTCTTTCCTTTCTTTTTGGCTTTTTCTACCTGCGCTTGTTCTTCATTGAACATGATCATGTATTTCCAGAATCTTTTGTATTCCTCAAAGTCCGGGTCATTTATTTCCAGCTTGGGAGGTGTTTCTGAGGATGATTCTTCACCCCTGTCTCCTATAAAAGGTTGATCAAGCTCCATTTCACTCCTTCTCCTGCTTTGGCTTCTGGTTTTAACCATAAAGCGGATGTTCACCTTGCAAGAAGAAAAATTGAAAATGTTAGGATGTGAATTGATGAGAGATGACAAATTTTGATTACATATTGAAAGGAAGATGAGGATGACAAAACTTGACAAAGTTTAACATAACTTGACAAAACTTGACAAATTTTGGCTTGACAACATTGAACTAGACATGACAATCTAGGACAGAAGGATAGATGGGCGGACTTCATCCCACCATTTTACATATTCGGGACCCATTCCTGGACCAAGGACAAGATACAAGTGAACAAATGATTCCCAACGTTGCTGGGCATAGGTGTATATCCCGGACCACTCTTCAGTATCTAGTTCACACTCTACGATGGCTCCTTCTGACTCAATTGGATATGCTTTCCTTTGACGCAGTGATAATTGCCTGAGGCAACGCTCTGGATGATATTCAATTATGAAAAACGGTCCCAATAGAAGACTTCCTCTGACTGGGTTGTAAGTGTATCTTGACTTGATGACCTCTCGATCAAAGAAGTCCCAAATGATGGTGGAGTCATCAACTTCCTCCATCTTTCTGCGGTAGTGCTCCATACTGGATAACTGACCGTCTGTGTTTTGAAAATGACATGATTGGGGCCCCACGTGTTTGTAGAACCAAGCTTGCAGTGCGAAGATACATCCTTCTATCGAGTCTGCATCTCCAATTGAGAATTTGGTCAACCCTCTGTAAAGGAATGCCAAGGCTGCCATTGCTATGGAAATGTGACGGACTTTGACTTGCCCCCATTTTCTGAAGAGGCGAGCTGTGCGGAAATCCATTATGTGTTCTTCATTGTTGAAGAAAATAAGACCCACGGTACAAGTCACCATGGAGTTTTTGTACTTGTCTGCAACACTTCTAGATAATGACGCAGGGTTGACAAATTGAGAATATGTTTCACCAAGTTCTTGTAGTTGAAGATATTGATGTCCATCTTTCTCTAGGAAGGGCCAACTCCGTTTTCCTGTGAGTTTTCGAATCACTTCTAGAGCTTTGACTTGACCTTGGTTTACAAGGAATTGGTCTTCAATTGGTCCTCTTGGGTCACCTTTTGGTTCTGGCAAACCCATAATGTTGGAGAACTCATCAAGAGTGATTGTCATTTCACCCCATGGAAACCAAAATGTGTTGGTCCTTGGGTTCCATCTTTCAGCAATTGCATGAATTAGATTGCCATTGATAGGTTGTATGGCAAGACTGACTGCTTCTTCAAGACCACAATCCTCTAAGTGATCCGGGAACATACACCGAAAAGTTGGGTACCATGAAAGATACCACTGAGGTAGGTAGACTCCATTTGGGATGATGCGAAGTCCGGATCGGCCTCGACATGACCCGAATAGGATGTGGTCATATGGAAAAATACTTTCTGAGTCCATCTAGACAAGAGAAGGTATTAGACTTTGACATGAATTGACCCAATAGAGACTCGAGAAGAGTTTTGACATTGGGTTTGGACGTGGACTTAAAGGCAAAGCGAAACATCACATGCATCCAAATAAACAATCAACGAAAAATTGATAATGCATTCTCTAGGACTCTTGCCTATATGCATTGTTTTGAAAATTGGTCTTGGAACCTATGGGTAAATTGTTCTTTATTTATCCAAAATTTATGGTATGCCTATATACCAAATTTATGGTATTGGCATAGACTCCTCCAACGGTTTTCTAGGTTTGGGCTCTCCAATTCTCATTGTTCACCCATCGATATACCGGGACTATTGTCCGTTTTGGTACTAATGGGAGGACTTCTCAGTCCGATTGGGTGGTCCAGTTGTAAGGCTATATCTTGGACTAATGTCCTAGAAATAGCCCGGCAACATGATGACCGGGATATGATATAGGTAAGGATTTGTTTTTCAAATTTATGAGAAGTTGCAAAATAGAAGGCTCTATTGCATACATTCCTAAGAGATAGATTTCAAATTTTGAGAGCATACATGGGCTGCATACAATCCCTAAATTGAGGAGGGGTAGGATAAATTGAAATGAAAGAGGTTCATGGAATCTCCTCAATGCACACTACATGATGTCAGTATGCATTTTTGCGAAACATTTTTGTGCAATTAATGTCCGACATTGGTGAAAATAACTCATACATGATCGAAATAAGTCCTTAGACAAACAATGACGGGTCCCACCGGGCGTGCCATCTGTTCGCACCCCACCCCTTTTGCAAAGGAGGTTGAAATGCGAGTCAACAAAATTAATTTAAAATTGGGGTTTTGAGGAAAATTTTCAAGAGAAAGGGATCCACCCATCGGTACAAGGTCCAACCGTTCCTGCCGCCTTTAACAGGGGTAATTAGACCAAGGACTAAGAATCATTTGAATCATGTACGAGTTATTGATGCAAATCCTATATGCTTGTGCACTGAGGTTTTGGATTCAAGAACCAAAATTTTTGAATGAATTTGAAGATTTGAGGGTTTTCAAGTTGGTTCAAAAAATTTTGTTTTTGTGCCACAATTATTGAGGATCTTGAAGATTGAAATTGAGTTCTTTATTGTGAACTCTAGATGATTCATGAGTTGAAATTATGATCAACTTTTGGAAAATAGCTAAGTTTCCTTAGCAAAGAAAAATTGATTTTGAATTCTTCTTTTGTCAAATCATGTGATTTGATTTGGTAGAATTCATTCTTTTTATAAAACATGGGTTCCAAATTGTTCGAAAACATGTTGTTTTCCAAATGCACTTTGGCCAAAATTAGGAGTGCATTGCTTGTGTTTTCTTTTGAAGTTAAGAGAAATTTACAAATTCTTGTTGCAATATGACTTGGTCACTTTTTGCAACTCAAATTCGAATCACTTAACTTCTTAAGAGTGTGCACGTGGTGCTATTGGTTTTGAGTGAAGGTGAATGCATGAAACAAGAAGGGAAACTATATGAAACATTCATTCTTCTCTCTCTCATAATCCCTCAAGATTCATTCATATAAAACATACATTCTTCACTCTCTCATAATCTCTCAAAGTCCATATTACACGTCATACAATCCATGCATGAAGATTGATTAAAATGTAGGATTTTCTCTATATGTGCTCATTATGTGATTAAGCACATGAATTAGAGATGTAATCCATAAGCTTGAGGCTTGACATAAAATTATCAAAATGATGAATATATATATATATATAATGTCAAGTTCAATCTTTGAAATGGATGGGAGACGTGGATGACATCCTCTTTTGTCTCAAAATAGCTGAAAATCAGACCTTGTGTTGATTTAAATAGCTGAAAATTATGGAGATTGGTTCCAATAAATATCCTATTTCTTAGATGGAAACAACAAGTCTTTCAAATAGATTCAAATTTCAGATTGGTAGTAATGAAATCGTCAACTTCTTTGGATGATTTTAGGATAGTTGGCATTTCAAATATATAAACTTTGACATGCTTAAACCAATTCCTATGAAACATGGTCTGATTTCAACACCTAACATACATCGTATGTATGGGTCTCTGAAATCAAGCGAATTTTAAAATGAAATGAAAATGATCTCGTAGCTTGGTATTATGGAAATCAATAAAAATGATCCATTTTCTTAGAAACCAGTTTGGAAACATGTTTCAACCTGATTTTAAAAGAAGAATGCAATTTTTAACAAGAGATTGAACACGTATATGTATATATATAACAATGTATACATATGCATACTTTATTCTTCAAAATGAAATTTGATGAAGGGACCACATAACTCACGAATCATGAAGATTCATGGCTGGGTTCTTTTACGTGGGAAGATTGAAAACTTGTTTCAAATCTCTCCTACCACCCTTGATCANAGAGCTTCTCACCACAAAAATCCTAAGTAAGGGTCCACTTAAGCACCCTAACTTAGCAAAATCGATGGGGAGAATAGAGGAAAATGAGGAAGAGAATAAAAGAAATGGGGAATAGGGCTTGGACGAACCTCTCCTCTCTTCCTTGGCTTCTCCCTCCTAGCTCCTTGGCTGCAGCAACTTGATAGAATGCCTCCCCCCAAAATTCGTACCTCTCCTTGGTGGCCAAAGGGAGGTTTATATAGAGGAGGAGGTGGGTTCAACCACCTTCTTAACTCACCTTGGGAACTTGTTTAAGACCTTGGGGACTTGTAAAATGGGTTAAATAGGCTTTAAAGACTCCAATTGACCATTTCTCAGCCCATTTCGACGAGCTAGGTGGGCTGGGCTAGGTTTGGTCAACATGGGTTCAGACCTAGGTGACCAATTTGACCAAAATTTTGGACGAAAATGCCCTTGCACAGGGTTTTGTCCTTATTTTATATTATTTATTCATTTTTTGTTTGAAATCCAGCTTGTAAGGTTAAAACCTAGTTACTAAGCTTCAAATGCCATTGACTTATAATAATTTTAATAAAATTCAAAAAATTTATCAAATTTGGTTCGAAAAGGGTATTTTCGTCCAAAATTTTGATTGAAACTGGATTTCAACTGAATCAAACTTTCGTTTGAAATATTCAATTTAAATTTGGTATTTGATTCATGTATTTGACAAATTCAAATGTTTATTTGCCTTTCATAAACCAATTTAGGCTTTTTTTATCTCAATTTGACCGCAGAAGGGCAAAATTGTCCAAATTGATCAGTTTCGACCAATTGACCAAAGTCAAAGCTCATTTGCGAGTAGTTTGACTTTGTTTGAGGTAATTTGATAAATTTGAGTCAAGAAAGCTCTTAATTGAGCTAAATTGTACTTTGACTGAGTTTAGTCAAAGTGGGTTTGGTTCGGTCAAAGTCTATTTTTGTCCACTGATTGGATCGTGAGACAAACCTATCCTTTTGACTGTGCTGAACTCATGTTGACCAAACCTAGCTGGAATTGGCACCACATTTGGGTGCACCCAGGTCAAGCCTACTTGGATTAAGTAGGTTAGGTGAGTTTGATCAGCCTAGTAATTGCTTGTTGGAAATTGACTCCTCTTTAAAGAGGACCTGGTTAAAGAAGAGAGAGACATAAATGTCCCTCTTTTCCTAGGTTTCTCATTCATTTTTCCTTGAAAATGACTTTTCTTCAATTAATTTGAGAGAAAATATTTATTTATTTATTTATTTTAAATGGAGGGGGATGTGGCCCCTGGGGGGCTCTTGACCACATGGGCTATGTGGGGCCCACACATGGGTCCCACGTAGCATTCTAGATTCAATTCTTGGATCTAAGTCAGAATTTGAATTTTGCAATTGGATTTGGATGTCAAATGACATTTGTAGATGGATTTGGACTCATAATCCTGCATTGGGATTCGTGTCACGGGTTAAATTCACAATTTGAATCCAAATTGTGTTTAGGTTCAAAATTGGCTTTGAAATTGCAATTTTCACAATTCTTTTGTGAAATTTTCACATTGCTTCAATTTTGATGTGGAAAAATTTGGGGTGTTAACAAGGTACTTATAGAGAACAAAAGTTTTTATGCTCATATTCAGATTCTGACTTTGTTGGGTGCCAAGTCAGTAGCATAGTATGTTACGAAACATCCAATCATATTTTATAATTGCGGAATTTTGTCACGGGGCTGCTTATTGTGAGTGGTGTAGAAAGACCACTAAAGTTAGTGTGTGACAATAACTCAACAGTTATGTACTCTAATAACAACAACAGTTTGTCAAAGTCGAAACACATCGACATTAAGTTTTTGGCTGTTAAAGAGAAGATACAGAATGGTCAGGTGTCTTTAGAGCATATTGGTACAGACTCTATGATTGCGGATCCGCTTACCAAGGGTTTAACACCTAAGGTTTTTCACGAACATGTTGTTCATATGGAGGTGTTATCCTTGGATGATGTGCTGGTTTAGTGGGAGTTTGTATTTTGTTTGCTCTAATGTATGGACACATATTCAGTTTTCTGTAGAATAAAGTTTAAAGTTCTTTGGTTCCATTATGTGTTTATGTTTTGATCTCCATAAGGTTTTAAAGTTGGACCAGTTGAGAATAGACATGTTGTAATCACATTGCATGTAATTCTCATGCTATACATCCATATCAGATTTATGTCATTGATTATGTTAACATTTGTGATCATTGAAGGTTTAACTAATTTTATTATAGCGAAAGCCTTCGATGGTTCTGTGTTGATATGGTCATGGACGAGATTAGTGAAAATGACGTTTAAGAATATAGCAATTATGAGCTCCTAAGGTTTTGTGTAATGTCTGAATGAATAAAGACATATTTGGCCCTAGTGGGAGATTGTAAGATCATTTGGTGGGCCGACATATGTCTATGAGGAATTTCAGACATTATGACTGTCTTAAAGTAAATATCCGCTTAAGTGATTGCGTTTTGGGATATTACATCATTTTACATGGTATGGAGTAATTTTGAAACGTATAGATACCAGTACGCAATTACAGACTCTTTGATGAGTGGAATATATAATTGTCCTTATTATAAAATTGTAGTGGTCCATGGGGTCGTGCAATGGTTGCCTGAGACGTTGGTTTCTAGGGGTTTCCTCTTCCCCATCTGAGAGAGACCTCAAGCGCGCCGCAAAGACCCTGGAAGATCCTACCGTGATCAACCGTCCAGTTCTTCAGATGGATTCAGGTACGCTTCTGCTACAGTTAAGTTTATTTTGTTTAATTCAATGATTTAGCATGAACATGATGTTTAGGGTATATACGTTTGGTTTTGTATATGCATGAGGGGAGAAATCCGAACACAAGGCCCCTTCAACACCAATTCTAGGGACCTTAAATCTGATGGTTCTCACTTGCAGGCTTCTCAACAATATCTCCATAATCATAAAAAAAGGTATGGTGATAGTGGGTCACCCTACCTGAGGTTCATTGAGGAGCAAACTATTCCCATTCTTTTCCATTAATCAGACAAGCCAATTCCATAGAAGAGATGCAAGTCACTCTATTCACCTATTAGTCAAGAAACCCTAGACAAAGAAGATCATTCTATGGAAATGCCCATCTAACTCTATCATAGGACTTATTGATGTCTATTTTAAACCAATTGTCTGGACTCTCCCTGCTTCTATGTTGTGCATCATTTTTTGACATAGGAGGTAACTTTTTTTAATATTACTGTTGCCGAAGAGCATGACATGTTAACTATTTGAAATGACTGTATAGAGACTGTTCTTCATTTTGTAGCACCATGAGTATACTAATAAATTTGAACACAAAATTACATAGTGAGGTAGGACTAAAGTGTAGGATATGCCTTTTCCTTTGATATTTGGGAATCAAAACTATGTGAGTTTTGTTAACTTTGTGACCCAGTCTACATGTGGAAAAGAAATCTCTAGTCGCTTTGCTAAGGTCCTTCCACACCATATCCTTGAACACTAGAAAAAGGAGTTAGGGAATGTCTCTGCTCTTGAGGCCGAGTGCTTGTCGGCTTTCAACATTTCATCCATAAAAAAAAATTCATTTGTGATTCGGCTAAGAAGGAAACTATTGTCCTCTTCATTGACCTTGAGCTTGTCCACCATGTAAAAAGGATATGCCTAGAAGCATTGCATTCTGCCAACAAATTCAAATAGCTAATGCAAGAATACAAAGTCAATGCAAGGTGTTCTCCTTTGCTAATATCTGAAATTCGATTTTTTCTTTTTCGGCCTTGCACATGCCCAAAGAAAAACTTAAAAATGGAGTCTCCAAGTTGGGTTCATTTCATCTAGATTTATATTTCCAAGTTGTCGTATGATGGTTGTTACAAACTGAAAATGTTTTTCCCTAGTTGTATTGTTGTAGCAAATCTGGCTGCAATGCATGACTGACAGAAAGTATTAGTATTTTGGAATCTGCATATTGTTGAAATGTAGCACTATTGGTTCAATGCTGCAGTATTGCTTCAATGTTGCATTGACTTTGTGCAAACTTGAAAGCGATAGATACGAGAATTGTGTTTGTTTCTATTGGGCTATATTTGACACTGATTTTGGGAATCGTAAATGGCAACCAATAGAACAGCTATAGGGCATCATTGCATGATGGGAGGATCTTGTTTCCTGCACAAGCTTTTTTAATGATGTCAACAGCAAGGCTAAAAAGAAAGGGCCTGTATGTTTAAGCTTTTCCAGCTTCATGAATAGGAGCAATCTATTTGAAATCACAAGAAATATTGTCAAGTTTACTTGGAGTATCAACAAATTAGGAGATGCAAATGTGATAAGCAGATTGATCATCGTTTTATTTCAGCTGCTTGGGTCGAAGATATATATTTCAATCATGATAAGCTGACGATCCTTCGAGGTTTTACTCAAACCATAACCCTATTATTATGTCAGCTAAAAAGGGCTAGAGATGAATGCACAATAGAGCTTGCTTCCAATTTTATAACTATTGACTAGTAGAGAAAGAGTACAGAGACATTATTGAGACATGCTGAAAGAGGATGTAAATGTAATAGGTTGCCCATTGTTGCATATTATCAAAAACTTGATAGTGCTCGGGTTAATGTAAATGCTTGGACAAAAAAATCTGTCTAGAGGATTTGGACAATTAGATTGAAGTATATAAAAAGCACATCTTACACTGCCAACAAGAGTTTGAATGTAATAATCAAGAAGCCATGGTGAATAAGAAGAAATGGAAAGATTGTTTGGATAAGCTTTTAAAGATGGAAGAATTGTTTTGGCTTCAGAAGTTATGTATAAAATGACTGAAAGAGGGAGATACAAACACCAAATTTTTTCATAAATTTGTTAAAAGCAGAAAAAGAATGAGCAGAATTTCTACCATTTCATTTAATAGGAAAAAATGAGACAGAGAGAAATCATGTAGGATTTTACTAAAAGTTTTTGTGGAAGGGGAATGAAAGAGGTAGTGCTGACCTTAATATGATGAAGTGTGCCATAGTATTAGCCGAGGAAAATGTGAACTTGATTGCCCCTATCACTAAGGAGGAGATTAATTGGGCTGTCATGGAAGCAGGAAAGGATTAAGCTCTCAGGCCAAATGGATTCCCAAACAAATTTTACCTAGATAATTGGACATTAGTAAAGGAGAATATCAATTTATTCATATGGGAATTTTTTTTACCATGGGTAAGCTAGTCAACAAGTCAAATAGAATTTATTTAGAATTGGTGCCAAAAATCCAAGGTCACACCAATTTGTAGAATTACAGGTCCATCTGTCTCTGTGACAACACCACCAGTCCTCTTCTTGCTCTTCTTTTGTCCAGGAATTCCTGCTTCCGTGAAGTTCATTCGGACTGAACCGTGTAGAATGAATTGGGTCATATAATGGTCAAAAGAATGCGTATCATTATTTGTTGCATTATTTCTAGTAATCAGAGTGCTTATCTCCCAGGATGGTGCATTCAGGACTGCATTCACATAGGACAAGAGGTCATCCACTTTATGCCATTCAAAAAAAGTAATCTCTATCTCAAGCTGGAAATGAGAAAAAGCTTATGATAGAGTTTTGTAGAAGTTTCTGGAAAATGCCCTCAAACAATTGGGTTTTGAGGAAACATGGACCCAAAAGTCATGACTCTTGAAAATTGTCTCTATGGATATCATTCTCAATGAAAAAGGTGAAAAGTTCTTTTTAGAAAGAGGGTTAAGACAAGGTAATCCACTCTCACCTTATCTTTTCTTAATTGTTGCTAAAATGTTTTGTGGGAAGTTTAAAATATGCCATACACATAAAATATTAAAATACCTCAACTGGGTGTGCATATAGGAGGCACTGACTCCATTTTGTATGTTGATGATCTAATGTTGTTTATAGCATTCAATAATAGAATGATGGTCAACACCAAGGGGAGGCTTGTGAAAATGACAGGCCTATCGGTCAATAAGGACAAGAGTGTGATTTAATAACAATGAGAGAGAAGCTAATGAAGCTGGAACAATTTTGGATGGAAATTTGGTCAACTCTTCCTAAAGTATTTTGGGGTGTGTCTTCAAAACAAGCGTCTAAAAGACAATCAATACAATGTTCTACTTATCAAAACAGAACAAAGACTCAGTTCATGGTAGCAGGGACTACTCTCCTTTGTTGGTAGCTTGTGCCTGATCAAGTATATATTAACTTATATCCCTCAATATTAGGGTATGGTTTGTCACTTGTTGTCCAAGTTCATTAAGAGAGTGGAGAGCCTTTACACTTCCAAAGGATTGAGAGGGATAGTGTAAGAATACCCACCTTGTCAAATGGGACAAAATTTGTTTATCCTAAAGGGATGGTGGTGTTGGTATTAGGAAGATCAAAGAAGTAAACCAAGCTGGTCTCGCCTATCCAGCATGCAAAGCTCTCAACTCCTATAACATTTGGTCCAACTATGTCAAGGATAAATACCTCAACAAGCACAACATGTGGTTCGTGGAGCACCAGCCTTCAATCTAGTTGCTCATATGCATGAAAATCCATCATCTAGCTTGGAAGCACATTAGTAGTATGCTGTCCTGAAAATTCTTCTGTGGTAAGGATGCTAAGGTCTAGTTTGGCATATGGTTGAGGAGACCCATAGTGGAAGACATGGAAGCTGCTCACCTACTTTATGGGCAGTGGGTAAAACAACAACGGTCAGGCAGGTCTTACAGGATGATGATATCTAAATGATGCATCTACTGATCCGTCTTCATCCAGATGTGATCAACATGCAAGTGGAGGAGGAGCATCCAGACCAATCAACGTAGTACAATTATCAATAAAAAGCTGATATGGAAAAACACTAGAAACAAAATGCCAGTAATGAAGGGAAAACTGATGGATAAAACATAGCTTCCCTAATGCACTGAGAACTGTGTACATAAAGTGTGAGGACAGAATCATGTCACATGTTAGGCTTCAGAGAGTTGGGATTCAACTAGTGTCTTGTGGCGTTCTTTGTCACTGGGCGATAGAAGATGAGGTGCATCTATTTTTCAATTGCAAAATTGCAAGTGAATGTTGGATCTTTGTGGCGAAAAAATTTCAGCAAGCTCCACCTAGAGTAATGAATGTCAAATATGGGCTGAAATGGTGATACAATCATAAAGTTAAAAAGGAGACCATGGTCTGTCCTATGGAAACTAACCTATCACTTAGTGATCAGGTACCTTTGGCAGCTCAGAAATCAAATGAAGCATAGTGAGGGTAGAATGGCTCAAAACAACATTAATGGTATCTAGCAAGTTTGCAAAGATCAACATTAGAAATTTAACCTGAATTGCATGGACAAGAAGAACATTGAAGTTTGTCTACTACTTGACGTCGTTCCAGATGATTGGAAGTTCAGTGACAATATTTGGTAAAATATTCATAGTGCCTCATGGTCGGATGGGAATCTTATGCATTTTTTAGATTAGTTCACAGGAAAATGTGTAAATTTCTGTATGGTGTGTTGTTGGGCAAAAGATGAGTTCCTATTTTCAGAAAATTAGGTTCTTAACAGGTGTTTGAGTAAAATTCCATTGCATCAAACTCAGATATCAATTTAGGTGAATAATTGAAGATGGAAAAACTGGACGAGTAGGGTGATTCAAGGGATTGTCTTTTCTGTTGATTGGTTCCTACATTGGCAACAATAATCTGAAAGATTAGTGTTGTCCACCATGCAACCTGCAATAGAAGTCTGCTACATCAACTTGCTTATTTCGGTAACTCTGGTTTTAAAGAGGGAGGGATGGGCAATGACGACTGGAACCAAGGTTGTCTTATGTTCTAGAAGTGATCATCCTAGCATGGGTTTGAAAATGTCTGTTGTAAATATATATTTTTTTTTGGCAATAAAGGTTTGAGGCCTACCCTTCTACAAGTTTTCACCAAAAAGTAACATATATGCACACATACACACATATAACTTGAAAGTTTTCAAGGTTTTCAATATGATCTTCGAAAGAAGGCCCTAATATTTGAAAATTAAAAGTTTCTCGAATACTCTATTTTCCCCAACCTTAGGATAAAATCTGCAGCCCCCTCTCTTTTTGCTTCCATCTCTCTCTTTCAATCATCAAAACTAAGATCCTCAGTATGCTCTTTTTCTATATTCTCATAGTGTCCATCTTGGGAGTTTTATTTTCAAAACCCTCTATAGAGTTAAATATCAAGAATTATGCTCTTGACCTAATGTCAGGTAGCTTTCCTTGATAGACTCACATCCTCCTAATTTTTTTTTTCTCTTCTTGAACAACAACTTAGATGTATGTTAGTAGGAATGCCACTAGATGAATGTCATGGTAGGAATGTTATGGTATGTTTACTCTTAATAAATGGTTTGAATCTTAATCCTTCATTAAGATTCAATGTTAACACTTCCCCAATCAATACTATTTTCAAGATATCCTCCCATTTTTATTCATCTCTTTGCTTCTTTTCCCTGCTAAAATATTGCAAATATTTGCAATATTTTTAAGTGTCTCCCCCTTCTTGTCCTATGATGAGTAAGGTTATGGTTATAGTCCTCTAATTCAAAATCTTATTTTTCAAAACAAACCTTGAAATCTTGCTTTTATGAAGCATGACAAATAAAGCTATGCTTTGCAAAATGAGCAGTTAGCAAATATGCTTCAAATTACATTTTTTTCCAAAACAGAATAAGATGAAGACAATGCTACTCAAAATCATCATTGAAACATGAATTTTCCTTTACATTTGAGGTCTAATGACAATATTAGAAGAACTCGAATCATTTTAAAACATCTCTTTGAACCTCTCCTGTTTCAAATCTCTTTAAATTTCTCCATTTTAAATCCTTCTCCCTATGGTTATTATCATTTTTGGTTCAATGAAATATCCATAAAACCAAACATCCTTTCCAATCTTTTAAGCTAAATTTAAGCATACATGCATATATCTTGGACAAAGATTGTGGGAATAGCCAGACCTCGCAGTGATGGTTGGTCCCTTTCTCTTATTTTCAAAAATAAAACCCACTTTCCAAATACACTCCAAAATCTGCAATTGATTTTAGGATGTGAACATATTCTAATTAAGGCACTTCCATAAACATCTTTTGTCAAAGCTTGGTCCAAACTCAATGCTTACCTAAGCTCTTGAGTTTGGGGGGGTTGGGGGGTGAGGGGAGGAAAATGTTAGCAACAGTAGCTTAGCAGGTCTCATGAGCTAAGTGGACTTATGATCTTTTAAGATATAGAAAATCTATAGCTATTTGTAGAAATAGGCAATTACCTGATTATAAAGATACAACAGTGAATCTCAGCCTAGCTGTAATGTATTGAGTCCTAGAAAAAGAAGTGCGCTGCCTTCCTTATCCATGTAACTACACAATGACATTATTGGGTGGAACCTTCCATTGATTACACTACTGAATTCAACTATGTCTATGGGTGAAGCAGTCCTGAAAGCATGCAGAATCTGTAGTCGAGAGTACTGGTACTAGATTGGAGTTGGTGCACTAATTGAATACACTCTGCTCTTCAATGGCGTCCCTAGTGCCACTCTTGCTTATCTTCTACGTAAGTTTTATATTCCATCTGTGTTGGTGTATGTGGTCATAATGTTACTCACTAGACCTAGTGAAATGGTGGCTATGCATCTGCAGCTTTTGGAAAATCATAGGGCAGTGATAGAGACTCACTCCTAAAGAAACAATATGCTGAAGAAGGTGGTAATGACATTGATTTTGATTGTCGGCAGCTCAGCTCATCAGACGAGTCTTTTGCTCTAGGGGTATGTATTATGCAGGCATAATATGTTATGCAAATGAGTATGTGGTATTGAAATCCAATAGATTCGTTTGACATAAAAGGCCAAGTTTTTTAGCTATCCAAGGTTATTATAGCGTGCAAGATTGTGATATTGAAGATAATAACTACATGCTTCTCAAATGTCTTGTTCTTTTTGAAGATTTTGCGTTTCTGCCTTCTGGAATTTGGTGCACAATTTTTAATCTCTCCATGACTTTTTGTTTGTTATGCTCTAGGAATAAGAATATTTATTACAATGTTGAGGTAAAAAATAAAGTCCATGGAAATATTATTATTTTAGCCAGATTTTATCACTCTCAAGACTCCTCCAAATACAATTCGCCTGAGTTGTCTTTGCATGATAATGAAAATTATATACACTCAGCCTTTTTTTTATGTTCATTAACTAGTGTATTTCATGCTCTTACAGCGAACTAAATGGAAGGAGGATGCAACTGCAAGTAGGTCCTCTATGTCATACTTTGGAGATGACAGTTTTGCCGTATGCCATTGGGAAAGCAAAGCAGTATTTAGTCGGGATGGACACATGAAGCTGAGCACGTAAGGATTGTGTGCTTCCATGGACCATGGATCATCGTAGTGAACGAGCTGCTGCTGAAAGTGCGTATATTGCCCTTGTTGCTGTAATTGCTGATTGGTTGTACTGCAATAGACATATTATGCCTAACAAGTCACAGTTTGATAGCCTGATTAGAGAAGGTTCACTTGAATGGAGGAATTTGTATGACAACAAGGCCTACATGAAACACTTCATTTTCTTAATATTCTTTAAGGATATTGGTTGATTTTCAGTTTTATCATTTGTAAATTTTAGATTTGTAGATTGAGGTGGATACATAGAAATATTGGATTTTAGTTGATTTTTGTATTATATTTTTACATTTGGGTGTACCAAATTTGTATTTATGACATTTAAAAATCGCCAGAAGATGTTCACAAATGATGTTTTGTAAATGCCAATGAATGAGCATCAATAGCACAAGAACAAAGTCATAAACCACATTTTTCGCCATTAGAAAAGTTTTTAGTGGGGTTTCTTTTGTGCCATAGTAACCTAATATCAGCATCGGGAGGACGCCACTGAAAGCTCCTTGAATCACTTCTTCCATCTTATAAAAAGCATTTTTTATGGAACAATTGTGGTGTCACTGAAAACCTTTCAGTGGCACATGCAAAACGCAACAGAAGGACGCCACTTAAGGCGTTTCAGAACTACAGCATAGATGTTGTCACTTTCGCGACATTCATTGGCGTTTCTAGTGGCACTCTATATGACCCACAAAGGACATTCAATGGCGCATTCTAAACACGACTAAAAATTGTCTATTCTGTAGTGCTAGCACAATGGAGAGACAACTATCATGGATGTAAGGGTTCAATCTGAACCACATTAAGTCGTTGTCCATTCTCTCTTTTCTTCGTGTTACTTTCTCTCTCCCTTTCTCTCTCTTTCTCTCTGTCTCTCTCTCTCTCCATAACAAAAGGGAAGGCAGCTTTCTTTAGTTACGTTGAAGAGGCAATTTTCTTAAGCTAGAGAGCCATTAAGGTGACAATGCTAAAAGAGAGATAGATCGGAAGGAGGCTTCCATCTTGGTATCACACAAGAACCATTCTAAGCCCACACATTCAAATCACAGGCCATGCTCGAAAGGAAAGAATAATAGTCTGTGCGCACAGAATTCTTGACGGAGAGCTTTCAAGACTGATCAAAATGCCTTCCAACCTTAGACTGATGCACCATGAAAGGAGGAGGATAAACAAAGTAACATGGGCCAGGGTAAGAAAGGTTTGGGGGGCGGTTGGCAAGAGGGAGAGAGAGAGAGAAAGAGGGGAAAATTTTTTATGGTTGAATTTTTTTGACAGAAAAGTTACCTTTTAGTACCATGCAAAAGTTTTCCACCATCTTTTGATGCCATGAGAGAGGGGACAATGACTAGAAAAGCAAACTTAATTGTCGTGGTGCTTTGGTACCCTTATTGAATTATGCACAACAATGGAGAGAGAAAAGCATCAAACAAGCATAAGAAAATGTATAATACGGTTCGACGGTTGATAGGTCTACGTCCAAGGGAGGAATCACTTGGACCAAAATTTCATTCATATGAAGGAAAAGATTTGCAAGGAGCAATAATAGAGATACTTACTGATCTCATTCAAAACCACATGGGAGATGAGATCATAATAGGATGACAATTAATTGGCAACAGTTGCAATAATTACCAAAATCCTCAAGAAATGGCAACTATATCCAATGACCATAGAATATCTATCAATGACTAAAAAATGAAAGGCACATTCGAATGGAATGCACACAAGGTTCCTCTTAAACAGAAAGAGGGTGCAAGAAGATCTACTGATGTGAAACATTTAAAGATGCAAGAGAGAGAGAGGAGTATGATCTATGTGAAAGTTACACTACCTCCTCAATGTCCTTACACTGATCATTGGTACTTTGCTTTCATGTACAAAATTTGAGTGGATGAAATTGTGTAGGTTCTGCAGGAGATCGAATTGTGTGCACCAGGGGTGTGCATGAACAAGTATACACCAAAAAGAAAAAAGAAGGGGAGTTAGAAATGAACAAGAATCTCGCAATTTAACCCGCAAGCTGCCAGGGGCTTTTCCACTGTTGATAATACAAATGTAATAAGCAGCGTCCACACTGGACTAACGGAGGAAGCTAGATCTATGTTGAGGCCCCAAATAACCAAAACACCCCTTTGTTTTAAAAGGAGACTCCTCATGAGAGCAACACGAGCAACAACCATTTCATTGGACGTGCACATTTTTATTTTTTGGTCGTTCTAAGAGCAAGCATTTTTTTAAAAAAAAAAGAAAAATAGAGAGTTTCAAACCAGGGACGTTGCCAAGGGGGTGACGTAAGGGCCATGGCCCCGAGTTTTTGAAAAATCAAAATTTTACTACCAAAATTTCTAAAAGTTTCAATTTGGCTCAAGTAAGGATTTTGAAAATTATATAAAGCCCCCCTTTTGGGATAATCTTGGCTCGACCACTGTTTCACACAATCATATAAATCTTGGTTCCCATGTCTGTGTCAAAATCGATCAAGTCAAGAAAAAATTACAAAAAACCTCACGGGACAGTTTTTGAAGGTCATCAGAAAGATGTAGGTGTCACGGGGGAAAAAGAGAGGTCGATTTGGGTGCTAAAGATGTACTGATCTAGATAGTATCAATGTCACGTTAATCTCTACAATTTCTTCTTAATTCTATTATACAATATTCAATGATGAGATGAAGAAGAGAAAGATGGAGTAATAAGTGTGGTATCCCATGTGAATGAATCATACACACTAAACAATGAAAGAAGTGAGCTTCATAATTATATCAAAGATCTTCCCTCATGGCCAGGCAGGGAGAACTTTGGTTAATGCCTAATGGTTTCTCCCACTTAAAAGGGAGCAAATAGATGAAATGCAACAGTATAAACTCTTTTATATATAAAGAAAATCTACGAAATTTTACATTGCAAACAAGTACAGATTCTCTCAGACACCTTTATGCAACTCTTGAGCCATTTCTCTGCCTAAAAAGCTAAAAGATAGAGACTTATAAAAGTTAAGAAATCAACGACGAACTATCTCGTTGGCCTTGAGGATCAATGCCTTCGTCAAGGTCTCTCTCATTACCTCCCCATCAACCACGCCACTGCTTCTGTCTCTCTCCCGATCCAGCACCTTTCCGTATGCTTCCATGCAGAAGGAGTCTTTGCAGCAAACCCTGGCGTAGACCACCTCCACTCCCAGCGCCTCCATCCCTTCGAGAACGCAGAGAAGCAGACCTCTCACCTTCTCGCAGCACCTCACCCTCACTGCACACATCCCTCTCTCATATTTCTCCACTTTCACCACCTGATCACCATTAACACCCAGTAAACAAACAAAATCGTCACCATGATCACTATCTCAGACCATGAGAAAACAGAAGGAAAGAGAGAAAAAAACGCTAAGGAAAAAGTAGCAGACTATGGGTGCTTGCTGAGCCGTTTCAGTATTGTGAAAAAAGTCGGTCTGCAGAGCTTCAATTTTGGACTTCAACTCTTGAATGTATTTGACGGCATCGGAGAAGATCGACGGCAGCTCAACCTTGAAATCAATAATCAGACTTCAGACTACGGATTATCATCACGAATTTATAGTGAAGATAAGAATTCTATACCAGAGAGAGAGAGAGAGAGGAATTTTACCGACTTAGAATGAGTGAGGGATCTAAGGATTCTAAGGTTTCTTTGTAAAACGAGTTTCCGACTTCTTCTCGATTTAACCATCTCTTCCTCGCTCTCTCTCTTTTGCTGCTCGATGATTCGCACCCGTGGTGGGTTTTTATACAGTAAGAGAAACAAACCACCCCTGATCTTATAGG
Organism: Nymphaea thermarum; assembly: GCA_011799765.1. Lineage (NCBI taxonomy): Eukaryota > Viridiplantae > Streptophyta > Magnoliopsida > Nymphaeales > Nymphaeaceae > Nymphaea > Nymphaea thermarum. The sequence continues at coordinate 42,171 of JAANDH010001347.1, read as the reverse complement.
GAATTACGCGAGTGCAACCATATTTTAATCTGGCGAAATAACCCTTCTTGAACCATCGATAAGTTTTATCAGATTTCTTTCTGTTCAGAGTAAATTCTTTTCATAATTGGTAAAGGACATTTTTTCTGTTTCAATGGCAAGGAAAATCAGTCTTGGCTTCATTTGTATCATAAGGTGGGAAAGGGACGAATCCAACAGTCGGTTCAGGTCTTAGAAAACACTTTTGCACGAGAAATGAAGATTGTGTATATAGTTTAGAAATGGTCACGGACGATCACAGCATAATATTTGTGATTGTTAGAAGCGTTCTGGAATTAATTTGCATTAATCTCTGGAAGACAATGTTCTATGGATCTACTTCATAAATTGGGATCAATATTTTATGAAACAAGAACACAACATTCTTATGACCAAAATACCCATTTAGAGGCGAATGTACCATAAAAAATAGGGCACTGTAACAGGAATGTGTTATTGTTGCCAAACAGACTATTCAGATCCCATGTTTTTCTATGAAAATTGAAGCCAGTAGCATTTACATGTAAATTTCTAATTGGGAGAAACTTCAACTGATCTCGGTCTCCTTCTAAAACTTTTCCTTTGCAAACCCATCTCTTCTAATGTATCACAATCTTCTCATTTTCATTTTCATTTTGCCATGAAGTAGATTTATGAAACATTCAATTCAACTAATATTGTTCAAACTTTAAGGTTCATTCATCAAACACTCACGAGTGTCCCACTTTCAAATGACTCCACAACACCTTGGACCAGGTCCAAGGCATAAAATCGATGGCACTTGAGTAAATTCTCGAGAAAAAGTGGCGTCAGAAAAGAAAAGGGTGGTAGGGAAAAGGAATCTATGAGGGTGGCAGGGAGCCAAGAGATGGCGTCAAGGCATAGTTTGCATGGGTGGCAGTCAATAGTCACGAGCTCTCGTTCTCTTTCTCCTTGTCTCTGCCATGCACCTTCTTTTTCCTTTTTGAGTACTTCGTGGGTCCCACTCGTTTTGAAAAGAAAAAAAAAATATCGCCGACGCATATTCATGAGCATAAACTTAAAAATAACCTGCTGCACTTCGAGGAAAATTTCTCGGATAAATGAAAATCTGGAACATGCCCCAAAGCTTTGCACTAGAAAAACCTTAATTCTGAAGTTTCCTTGGCTTTATAAGCAATATAGCTGAACAAAACTTGGCTCTTTCCCCGTATAATATAAGCGATCAGCTGAGTACTGAATATATATGTTACCTAGTATACAAACTATGCGTCTGTTGTGTCGTCTATTTATACGCAGGACTTATCATGCCACTGAAGCGCAGTGTACTGCTGCTTAATGTCTCAACTGTTACGTCTGTGTCTTTCTTCATTAAGTTACTGCATGCGTTGTCTTTGTGTTCCCAAACCTAGAAGTCAGCCAAAAACTAATATATATATATATATATATATATATATATATATAAAGGAAATTAAATTGGTAGAAACCAGACCAACCCTTTAATTTTTTACTAAAAGTAGATAAACTAAGGTTCATTCAATTAGCACGATTAATAATGCACAGAATACTATATTGTCTTAGCTTATGACTTAGTCTACGTATATATTTCATCATATCATATATAATGTTCATGAAATATATATTAGTTATCTAAGTACTTTAATTAATGGATTACAAAGTATATAAATAAATAAATAAATAAATAAATATATATATATATATATATATACATGCAAGTTGTTATTTGATTAAGCATTTTGTTAGATAAACAATTAACTAAATTAACTTCACATAAGTTGCATATTTACTTAATTAGTGTACACAACCCTAGCCGGCATAGAAACCTATAATGCTATATTGTTTGTTCAGCTTGTATGCAACCTAAAAATCTCTTCAAACAATAAACTGTTTGTAGAGACACTGGTTGGACTATTTTGATTCATGTGGATAGTAATCTAGAGCTCACATGATTAATTTGCTATGACTTAATTTGATAATGTTTAGCTGTGTTTGCCCATTGAGCTTGACGAAACCTTTTTAGATGGATAGGCTAGCCATATTTGGGTTGTTTATAACCAGCCCTACCGCTTATTTGAGGCGTGAATAGAGATGCACTAAGTATTTGGAGAGAAGAAACTTAAGAACAATAAATGCTTCATTAACTCATGTAGTATTGACATGGTCAATGATGACGAATCGAGGTTGCTTTATTTGTTTAGGGCATAAGAAGCATTTAACATATCCTCTTATACTAGGCTTGATAAGATTAAGTTTCAAATATAAAAGTCAAGTTATTTTTTCAAGAATTCAAAGTGCTCCTCAAATGAGAGAAATGGTTTCATTTAAGGAACTCATTCGTTCTCTCTCTCTCTCTCTCTCTCTCTCTCTCTCTCTCTCTCTCTCTCTTCATTTGAAGGGTATTTAGTATTCTTGAAAAAATAAGTTGGCTAGCTTTTATATTTGCAACTTATTCTTAATTGTCTGATCTCATTCAAATGAGTATATGATTCTCATCAACGTCTGATATATGATGGCTATTTGTTTCCATTTAGTCCTAATGTTTTTTTTTTTAATTCTAGACTACTTTTTTCATGTCATTCCTGAATTAGGATTTAAGGTCATTGCGGAATCAACGTGAACATTTATACTTTATAATGAAATACCAGAAAGAAGAAATAGGGACATACACACTAAAAACTTGAGAAAATTCACTTTTTCTGTTCGTTCAACCTATTAGATTAACAAGATTTTGTTTAAGGAAAGTATGGCTCAAAGAATATTTTATTTCCTGAAACCCATTTTAGTCAGTAAATTAACCTTAAAAGAGGTGGATCATATGATATATTCAAGTTTTTACAAAAAAAAAGATCTTGGATTAGATAACATAATATAATAAATAAATAAACAAATGTGTCTATATATGCTTATATATATGTGTGTATGTGTGTGTGCGCGCTTTCTTAACTATATTAATAATATCTCTCTAAATAATATCTTTCTGGTACACAATATTATTATTGGCTTTACTGTCTCTCACACCGATGTGCATCCCAAGATGAACGTTTAGTTGGTAACATGCTTTGCGGATCATCGGGAATCAGGGCTCTGAGAGAATGAAATCTGGAGAACAAAGTTAGCATCGCGAAAAACCAAATTATATATGGAGATGTCAGATGAGTGTGAAACGTTCTTTGTCCTTTTAGCCGATCAAATCTATTTGGCTAATCACTTCTATGGGTATATATATATATAAACATTTTCATTTGTTTAAGAGTATCTTTGTCACTTAATTTATTAATTATCTTTCCATGTGCGTGTTTACATGCATCTGCGTCCACCCGTGAACGAGAAACGAGAATTTATTTAAAGAGTGCACGTGTCAGTACGAATTGTTGAGAGAGATCGAGGGCGAGAGAGCATTTGCCAGTGTGCCTGTATCCCTCTGCAATTAAGTACATGATGAATTTGCAGACAAGTATCTGCAAGCTTGAACTGAAAATGGTTCCATATGAACCAGCATTTTCTTTTTCATCAAGCGATTACCTTCTTAGCTTTTTAAACAAAAAATCAACCTTCTCTATTTTTAAGCATTTTCTAAAAAAATAAACTGACATTGAAAATGAGTTTGGTGTCGTTCCCATTATTTTGGTTGACATATATATATTTCACAGTGTTTTTACACACATATTTAACAAATATTTATAAAGAATCTTAGTAGGTTAAGCAATGATGTATAGTCTTCTTAGTAGTGAATTTTTAAATTTTAGTCATCCAGTAAATATCTGGTACACAATTCTTTCATATATATATATATAAGCAAGCCCAACTTTTAAGGCATCAAAGAGCCAATGTCGAGGTGCTAAACCTTCTGGTCGATGTAAGATCTTGGGGAAGATTAGGCTGTGATTAATAGAGTTACTTTTATCCATTAAGCCACAATGCTCCCAATTGCTCCCAATTGGTACTGTCAAATCACTAAGGCCGACCTTCATCCCTGCTGGACCGGTGGATCTTATAGTCAAGTTCCTTCTACATTTACCCTCGAGGGCCAATCTTTGTCTGAATTTTTTTTTTTATTTTTCTTTGGAAACATATGATCATTCACATGTTTTTTGCGTTTTGTAAATAGCAATACTAAAAATATCTAGAAGGGTATTTTGAGAGTCAATCTGATATATGTACACACATGAAAAAATATAAGAAATTCTCAAATTCTAAGTTCCATATACGCCGGATTATTGCTTACTGCCTACTGGCCCTTGGAGCTAAATATGACTCATTAATGATGTCACCCCGTAGATGCCCTCATGGAGGGGAGAGAGAGAGAGATCAGAGAATCTTTTGGATACTTTGCCAACTACTTTCTTCTTCTCATGTAATTCGTGCATAGATCGACCGTAAAAAGACGACACTTCTGAGACAGAAGGAGCCAAGTAGATAGAGAAAAAAGTAAGGTTTGTGCAGTTGCTCTTGGTTGCGAGCTGATTCGCTTTCTCATCTTCTCTGACCTTCCACTCGTACACACACATGGAGGTGCGTGTGCGCATGCGGATGCACACACATGTATCTTCCGAGCTTGCTTTTTGAGGTTGTGAATCAATGATTGTCTCGTTTACGTGTATTGTTGTGCATTCAGGGAATATTTTTTTGTCTTTGGGATTGAGCTTTCATTCGGGGAGGAGCTCTTGGCCATGAAGGGTTTCCTTCTCATCTTCTTTTCTCTGCATGCAGTCTGCCAACCTTTTCTTTCCGCTTTTCTTTTTCTTTTTCGATTGGTGTAGTACAAGAGACAAAAACATGTGCCCTTGGAAATGAGACCTATCCCTTCCTAGTATTGTTTTGCACAGTGAGAGAATCTCTCTCTCTCTCTCTCAAAACCAAAACGCAAGTAGTCTCTGTCAAAAAACAAAAGGCATAATTAATTATTTGGATCAAACCCTTGCTCTTCTTCTTTCTCTCAAAACAAAAGGCACAAGTAGTTATTGGGATCAAACAGAAAAATCCGGTCATATATATATATAATTGATTGGAGCCACCCAACTCAGTCAGAAGGATCATTCGATCTATTGTGAGGGACAGTTGACAGGAAATTAAAACAAGAAAAAAGTGACATTCATTGTCATGTACCATTAGTTCACAGATTTTTCCTAATGTTTCTATTTGAATAGTCTGTTATGATGGATTAGACTGTCTTCATTAGTGAGCGAGCTGAGCGACTCTTGATAGCCAAAGTCACTATTCTCTCTCTCTCTCCAATTTGGCCGGAGGAATACTCTATGAATGATTATTATTAATGTGCATATTCGTAGACATAGTGAAAGAAGGATTGATTGGTGAGGCGTTATGTTTTCTTGGAGGATTTTTCACATGGAAAGAAGGTAAAAGGTCATTCTATTTATGATTTCAGATGATCCTATTGGCAATGCATAAGTAGTACATGTCCATATTTGTTTCCATGACAGTCATATGCAGTACATGTTCATGAAAAATATTGTAATGCTCAATGATTAATTGTTTTGAAATAATTTATTGTTATTCAATTCAAAATATCTATTTCTCATATATTCAGCGTGTTGGGATGGTTCTTTTTTTCTTGAAAGAATAAGATTATTAAATATGAGACACGTGTAAGGTGAGCTCCCCTAGTTACCAAAGTTGTCGATGTAAATGCGTATCAATTTCACCAACTTGTATAGTATGGTCGAAATTCAGGGAGATTCTTTTGCGGTTTTGAAAATTCCATAAATAAACTTTTCTGAATGATTAGATTGTATAATTGTGTTTGTGATTGATTGCTATTGTATTTATTATTTGTCTATTTTTATAACAGGGAACTATAAAATATTGTCCTTTTTAATGATATTTGGCGAAGGATGACAACATGCAATTTTTTGCTCAATAATGAATTGAAGGATTTATGAAAATATAGATTGAATATGAATCAGAAACTCGAACAGTGTGTTAATGAAGCTACACATGCACTAATAAAGTATGAAGAAGTAACTCAAGAGATAAATAATTTAAATATTAATAATATTGTAAATATGAATATAAAGCTGAGTAGCTAGGTGATGATGCATTTAGGTATAACAACATTGAGGCATGTAAATCCCTCAATCTCTTTGCTTCTCTCTCACATATTTCTATTGTTGGTGTAACAACATTGAACACCATTGAACCTGATGTATAGTATTAAGGGCAATATCTTCATTAACGCTCTATCGTATTAATTATATGACTTTAACACCTGTTGTAATGTAATAGAAAGCCTACAAACACTTTCCATTCTGCACATACAAACTAGAGAATAATCAATTTATTAATCTTGTGGAAGTCATTATTTTCTGTTTAAATACAGGTTTTGGATGCAAAAAATGAATTTTTCAAAAGATTCTCTTTACAGAAAAAATATAACATTAAAAAATAGATCATCAAACTGCATTGAAAACATGACTTCATCTTTTGCGCTAAAATCAACTTTAAATTTTATTTCTCCCATCTCAAATGTGGGAAAGTTCGTCTTACAACCGTGGAGTGTTGAATCCTAAGGGCCTTTAGTTGGCCTTTAATGTTGAATCTTAAAGGGGATTTAGATAGACAAACATAACGATATGCAGTACAACTTAGTTGACAGGTACAATCAAATCGAATAAACAAAAGTAACTTTCTTTCACTTATATCTGCCATTCAAAGCAAAGAATGTTTTAAAGTTAAAAGACAATGATGAGGCAAAAACCATCAAGACTAGTTGTAGCATGTGATCTACATGTTTATCCACAAAAGGAAGGGTGAATCATCTACAAAGGGCATGGCTATGATTAGAAAATCAAAATCCTGCCCTGTCCAGTGACAAATGTGTCATGTTCTTTTCATGGTCACTATAAACATGATCACCATTGTCATCCTCTTTGTTTCCAACACTCTTTGTTTCTCTTGCACATGCAAAAGAAAAGATAACTGAAGCAATGCTTGAGTTGAGAACAAGACTTGAGTTGATAATACATACCTGTGGTGGAGCCACATTTATGTGGGTGTGGGCAGTGGCGCACATCAGCCCCAGAAAATCTCTTTATTTTCATATTGATATATATTTTAAAAAATATGTTCATTTATATATAGCACTACAGCTCAAGATGCGAAGGTTTTATATTTAACGGCCCTGGATCAGCCAAAAATTCCTAGCCGCACCACTAATACATACTTTCATATTGTGCTCACACACAGACACACTCGCGTGAGCTGAGAACAAGATTTGAGTTGATAATACATACTAGGTGTGATGAAATATGTTTGCATTTGACTGAGGTACACACAACTTCCACATTCACCCTTCAGCTTTCTCATATTGCTATCTTTAATCTTTGCTACTCGACAGGCAATAAACAGTTGAATGCCGCCAAAATTTATGAGACACATATAAATATCCGAATAAAAGAAATCTTGCTGATGTTAAATCATTCTATATGACTATCAACAAGTTCTCCTTTCTTCCATGAGAATGTGAATTCATATAAGTCCTTCGGTTGCATTCTTTATAAATCTCATTCCTTAGCACTCTTTCGACAAGAAAATATCTATGATAACAAAAGAAAAAGCATGGGCACGAAGTCCAAGTTTCTCGGGATGTAAAAACATCCTAAATGAGATAAAAATTAATTCTAGCTCCTACATATATCTAGAAACAAATAGAATGGTAAATTTGGCAGCACAAATAATTTGAAAGATACAAAGAAAAATGTTTATGATCACTTATGTAGCAACATCAATGCATGGCAAGAGATCTAGCAATATCATTGTTAGATGACTTGTCATGGAAGACTAGCCATCCTTGCACATAGAAACACATTTGTCTTCATTTTGTGGACCAAAACAACTATTTTGTTTGAGTGCGAGAAACATCATGTGTAAAAATAAGCCTAGTCCCTGGTCGTATCACTAAGAAGAACAGTCATGTACCTACTTCATATTGGTGATTTGTGTTCAAAACACCCAAGGTTCCATACTTTTATTAAATGATTGAAGACACAACATTACATGCATATTTCAATTTTGGCACTACCCTAGATTTTAAGATCACCTACGCTGCTTTCATGTCTTAAATACTGAACAGCAATGCAGAAGCAAGCATCAATGTGGTGTTGGTGCAAGTGGTGTCCCTGCTACAACAGTGACACTTTTTGTATACACCGTAGCTGCAAGCAGCGATGCTCTTGTGCCTAGTGTTAGACTTGTGATATGTTTGGGTCTGGGTGGGACTCTCACTGGACCTGTCCAATATGCTTATTTTCATTATACGTTAAGACTGTTGTTGTAAATACCCATTGTAACTAAGGGTACTTCTGTAATGATGGACATTAGGGTGTCTGCCCTAATTATAATTAATTTAGTTACCCATGTTTATTTTAGTTGTGATGTGCAATTTTCTTAGCTCTATTCCCTTCATTATCTCTTATTTTTTCCAATGATCAATTTTGGAGTTTTTCACATGGTATTAGAGCACGTCTGAACCGTGGACTGAGTTAAATTCCAAAAGTTTTGTCCTTGGATATCATTCTTCAAATCTCTCATCTCCTTCTTCTTTTGTTTTTCTTTCTCAATTGTCTGTCATTTTCATCTGTCCCTCATATTTCTGGTCACCCTCTGAACCTTAATCTATTCCCAGATCTTTACCATCTTCTTGTTTTCTTCATATTTATGAATGCACTTGCCCTAATTTATTCTCTCTCTACTTCGACTGTTTTCTATATTTCTTCTTTGTCGATCAATTATCCACTTCATTGAAGGTTATTTATTTAAGTTGTTTTCTTAGTTGCTGTCTGATTTCTCGTCTATTTTTGTACCAAAGCAACTTAGTATCAATAGACACCAGTTTGTGGGTTTGCTATGCTATGGCTAATAGCATTCTTTCTTGTTGTCTTGTCTTCTTCACAATTTACTGTCTTGGCCTTTAGTTGGCTGGTGTTTTTCCCTTGTTCAGTCCTATTCAAAAGGACAGTTTCTCTATTTAAAGCACAACAGTCGGAAAAAATTTTATTGTCCTTCTCTTAAAAAAATTTAAAAACAAAAAAAAAAGAAAGAAAATGAGAGGTTTCAATTCAGATATTCATTGCTGATTTCTGCTAGAGGTCTGGTATGTTTTCACAAAAAAAAAGGTGGAAGGACAACACCAATTTGCTTACCTAAAAACTCGAAATTCTTTCTTTTATTAAGAGTCAAAGTCTCTTAGGGCACCTAAATAGATCAATTTCAGTCCTGTAGAATACATCACTCAAGAAACTAAGGGTGGGAATGGAGTTGTTACTAAGGAGCTCGTCCTAAATCCAAAATTTGAAGCTTGTGGACACTGATCAGTCAGCAACTGCATTCATTACTTACACTCTTTCCCAAGAAGTATTAGTGTGAGTTCGTGATGAGTGTTCAACTAAATAATTATGGCACAGACTTGTCAAAACATATTCACAGATTTTAGATGCTCAACTTTCCCATCTTCAATGGGAGTTTTAGACCTTATCAAAGGAGCAAGGATTTTTTAACTGAGAGTGCTTCGGATGTTGACCCGATTGAGTCTGATGTGGGCACCATGTGTACCTGAACCAAGGTCTGATTTCATTTTTCAATGTAATTTTTGATGGGCACTGCCTACACCAGCTCACACATAGCTCCAAATTGGACTGGAACTCGAATCTGCTGTTCCACCAATTCGGCACAACTACCTTTGTCTGTTCCAAGCATCAAACACCCTCTTAGAGACACAAATGGCTCTAAAGGGGACAAGTGGAACACATAAAAAATGAGGTAGGAATTAGATGTGGTACAACCAAATTGAAGAAAATGCTAGCACCAAATTGATCCACATGCAATCGTAGACCTAGAATTCTATGTGCATCACGCAACCACAACTTTGGTTAGATCTTTCCCAGTCTCATTAGTATAATAATAAAATAATTTCTACTCCTTTCATGAACTAAATTAATTGATCTTGTGTTTCTTTCCCCGACAAGCATAGCAACACTGGTCGGGCTGGTGGGCTGGTGAGAGCCAGATTGTTAGTTTGATTTCTGTGGGTACGATTCATGTGAACTGCAAATAGTGACAGTGTAACACTTTAATTGATGGTTGTACCATAGATCCACCCAAGTCTTGAAGCAGTTGTATGTTTGTGCCGTAGACACATTTTTTTCTTTTTCAAAACAAAATTAAGATGATATATGTAGATATAAAAATGTGTAAATAGTACGAGTTTTTGGTGACTCTAGATGAAATCTCAACTCTGTCGCTTTGCTCATTGAGCTTCTTCAATATGGTTCCTCGTATAGTGTGCTGATTGGGTTTCAGCACTCAGAATTACTTCCTCTTAGTGCACGCCTGTTAAAGTAATATGATTCTTGAAGTGTAATATAATTATATGTAGCATAAACATACATAATGCATTTCGGAAAACACAACTATATAATTGCTGATATGAAGTAATATTTGAATGAAGTAGCATCTATTTCTGATAAGCTAGCTACAAAGGATAAAGTATGTAGGACACAAGATGGACTTGGAACAAAGTATCATGTGTTGAACACTTCATTGCAGTGCTTACAAGATATCATTCTTTTGTGGACCTACAAGCCAAACTTTTACAGTATGAGATGACTTTAAAAGGGTTTTCTAATGAATTAGGTGCACAATTATTGGCTATTATGGTGTCTATTGGATAAGGGGGACAATCTGATGGCCTTGGAAGAGGACATGGACAAGTCAGAGGATATTTTGGAGGGCATAGATTATTACCAATTTCTAACACTACACCTACATCATCATTTTAAGAGTGAGCCTACGTGTTTTTATTACAACAGGCATGGTCATATCAAGGTCAATTGATGGAATAAGGAGAAAAACACTTCTAACAAATTTGCACCAAATATGAAGGATCTATTGTCTACTATTTTAGGATCGGACTTAAAGCCTGTGGCGTATAGATTATGGGGCTATTGCACATGTTACAGGCAGTGGGCATAAGTTTTCAAGTTCAATTCATTATTTTGGTAAAAGTAATACAGTCACAAGAGTATGATATCATCATCCCATTACTCATTCTGAAAATGTTTCTATTCCTATGTTTGATTCTTATCATAAGCTTTTGCATGTCCTTCATGCTCCCAACATTAAAAAAAATATCATCGCTGTCATTAAACTTGTTGATTATTTAAATTCTTTTGTTGAATTCACACCCTCTTCCATCTAGGTCAAGGATCTTCAAACGAATACGACATTCACTAAAGGGGAGTGCCAGGGGGACATGTACATCTTTATGGGGGATCCTACTACTGTTCTTCATAACTTGAAACTAATTTTTCACCCGTCATCTAAGAGTCATAATCTTTTTAGTATGGACAAATATAATAAGCCTTTATGGCAATTTCATCTTGGTTATTGTAGTGTTTGATGGTTTTATTCCAAAGCCTAGTTTAAAATTTCCTTCAAGTGAAAAGTTGTGTTCAAATTGCTAGACTTGTGTTAACACCCCAAATTTTTTCACATCAAAATTGAAGCAATGTGAAAATTTCACAAAAAAATTGAGAAAATTTGCAATTTCAAAGCCAATTTCGAACCTAAACGCAATTTGGATTCAAACCATGAATTTGACTCATGATACTAATCCCAATGCAGGATTACGAGTCCAAACAATTACAAATGTCATTTGACATCCAAATCCAATTACAAATGTCATTTGACATCCAAATCCAATTACAAATGTCATTTGAAATCCAAATTCGATTGCAAATGTCATTTGAAACCCAAATCCAATTGCAAAATTCAAATTTTGACTTAAATCCAAGAATTGGATCTAATTCAGTCTAGAATGCTACGTGGGACTCATGTGTGGGCCGCACCTAGCCCGTGTAGTCAAGAGCCCTCCAGGGGTCATGCCCCCACATTTGAAAAAAAATATAAATAAATAAATATTTTCTCTAAATTAAATGAAAAAATCATTTTCAAGGAGAAATGAATGATATCATTACTAAAAACCCAGGAAAAGAGAAAAATTTATGCATCTCTCTCTTCTTTAATTAGTTCCTCTTTAAAGAATTTTCAATCTTCGAAAAGCAATAACTAGACTGGTCANTGACCGAACCAAACCCACTTTGACTAAACTTAGTCAAAGTACAATTTAGCTCAATTAAGAGCTTTCTTAGTTCAAATTTATCAAATTACCTCAAACAAAGTCAAACTAGTCACAAATGAGCTTTGACATTCATCAATTGGTCAAAATTGACCAAACTGGATAATTTTGCCCTTCTATGGTCAAATTGAGATTACAGAGCCTAAATTGGTTTATGAAAGGCAAATAAACATTTGGATTTGTCAAATGCATAAATCAAATACCAAATTAAAATTCAATTTTTTGAACGAAAGTTTGATTCAGTTGAAATCCGTCTTCAATCAAACTATGGACGAAAATACCCTTTTCGAACCAAATTTGATAGATTTTTCAAATTTTATTTAAATTTAAATTGAATTATCATAATTAAATGGCATTTTGAGCTTAGTAACTAGGTTTTAACCTAACAAGCTCGATTTCAAACAAAGAAAAAAAATAAATAGCACGAAATAAGGCAAAACCCTGTGCAATGGCATTTTCATCCAAAATTTTGTTCAAAGTTGGTCAACTAGGTCTGAGAACCAAGTTGACCAAACCTAACCCAGCCCACCTAGCTCATGTAAATGGGATAAGAATGAGTAAATAGAGTCAATAAAACTCATTTAATCCCTTTTTCATCTCCCTAAGCCTTGATTAATCTTCCAAGGCAAATTAAAGGAGGTGGTTGAACCCACCTCCACCTCTATATAAACCTCCCCCAGGCCACCAAGGGGGAGGACGAAAATTTGAAGTATTCAATAAAGTTGTTGTAGCCAAGGAGCTAGGAGGGAGAATCCAAGGAAAAGAGGAGAGATTCGTCCAAGCCCTCTTCCCCCTTTTCTCTTATTTTCTTCTTCATTTTCTTCTGTTATCTGCATTGATTTTGCTAAGTTAGGGTGCTTAAGTGGACCCTTAGGATTTTTGTGGTGAGAAGCTCTCTTTACCACCCCAAATTCCAGCAAGCAAGCTATTCTACTTCTAGCTTTGCTAAGCTATTCTACTTCTAGCTTTGATAAGTTCAAATCTAAGATTGGATTCTTGCTTAAGATTTCTCGATTTAGAAAACAAGTGAAGGCAAAGATCAAGCATCAAGACCGACCACAAGGTAGGTGATTTTAACCAATTTCTCATCTATTCTGGCTTCTTGTTGGTTCATTTTAATTTCAATAATTCGTGGGAGGGATTATTTTCATTTATGTTATACTTGGGAATGATGTCCAGCTAGGGAAAACCTATGATTAAATGTACATGTTAATGCATAATGCATGCATGCGTCGGTTTTCCTTAAAGATGGACCCATGTATCAAATTTTGAAAAGGGCCTCAAGGCCACGTCTCTTCCAAAACAACTAGTTCAAAACTATTTTGAACTCCCCACCATGAGAGAATCCCACGGTGAGAGAGTGATCTTGCTACAATATATATATGACAAAAAAAAGCCTATTAAGGATGGATGCATTCTCATGAATGCAATCCGCCTTTGCATGACGAAACTAATGATGAATTTGCTTGAGCATTCATTTTTCTCTTTCTTAAAGTTATTTTGTTTCATGCTTTATTTAATTGATCAAAGGTAGTATGGGAGATTTGAAACAAGTTTTCAATCTTCCTACGTAAAAGAACTCAGCCATGAATCATCACGATCCATGAGCTATGTGGTCCCTTGATAAAATTTCATTTTGAAGAGTAAGATACATATGTATATATATACATATTATTGTTATATGTATGCTAGTGCAATCTCTTGTTAAAAAATCATTTTTCTTTCTTAAAATCAGGTTGGAATACGTTTCCAAACTGGTTTTTAAGAAGAGTGATCATTTTGTTGATTCTCATAGTGCAAGGCTATGAAATCATTTTCATTTCATTTTTACTTAATTTCAGCAATCCATACGTAAGATGTATATATGTTGTTGAAATCAAACCATGTTTTATAGGAATTGGTTTAAGAATGTCAAAGTTTATATATTTGAAATGCCAACTATCCTAGAATCATCCAAAGAAGTTGACGATTTCATTACTACCAAATCTAAAATTTGAATATATTTGAAAGACTTGTCGTTTCTATCTAAGAAACAAGCCCTTTATTGGAATCAATGTCAACAACTTTCAGCTATCTAAATCAACACATGGTTTAATTTTTTTGAGACAAGAGTGGATGTCATCCACGTCTCCCATCAATTTCAAAGATTGATTTTGGCATTATATTTTTCATCATTTTGATAATTTTATGTTAAGTCTCAAGCTTATGGACTACATCTCTAATTCATGTGCTTAATCATATAATAAACACATTTAGAGAGACTACATCTCTAATTCATGTGCTTAATCATATAATAAACACATTTAGATAAAGTCCTACATTTTAATTAAAATCAATCTTTATGTGTAAGTTGTATGATATGTAATTACAATGAATGGACTTTGAGAGATTATGAGAGAGTGAAGAATCTATGTTTCATATGAATGAATCTTGAGGGATTATGAGAGAAGAATGAAGGTTACATATAGTTTTCCTTCTCATTTCATGCATCCACTTTCACCCAAAATCAATAGCACCACATGCACATTCTCAAGAAGTTAAGTGATTCAAATTTGAGTTGCAAAAAGTGACCAAGTCATATTGCAACAAGAATTTGTAAACTTCTCTTAACTTCAAAAGAAAACACAAGCAATGCATTCCTAATCTTGGCCAAAGTGTGTTTGGAAAACAACATGTTTTCTAACAATTTGAAACCTATGTTTTATAAAAAGAATGAACTCTACCAAACCAAATCACATGATTTGGCAAAAGAAGCATTCAAAAATCAATTTTGTTTGCTAAGGAAACTTAGCTATTTTCCAAAAGTTGATCACAATTTCAACTCATGAATCATCTAGTGTTCACAACAAAGAACTCAATTTCAATATTCAAAATCTTCAAGAATTATGTATTTCAAATCGAATGGCACAAAAACAAAGGTTTTGAACCAACTTGAAAATCCTCCAATCTTCAAAATGAGTTCAAACCACTTCTTCAAACTGAATTTTGGTTGTTGAATCCAAAACTTCAATGCACAAGCATATAGGATTTGCATCAATAACTTGTACATGATCCAAATGATCCTAGTCTTTGGTCCAATTACCCCTATTAGAGGCGGCGGGAACGGTTGGACCTCGTACCAACGGCCGGATCTCTTTCTCTTGAAAATTTTAATTCAAAACCTGAATTTTAAAAGAATTTTGCTGACTCGCATTTCGACCCCCTTCGAGAAAGGGGTGGGATGCGAACATCTTGTAAGAGTCGGTTCATCCTTTTAATTCAATAAATGAAAGAGTTTCATAATGTTCTAAGATAGTTTTTTTTTGTGTATGGGGTCCAACGCTTGAGAATTTGAACTCAAGGAACAAATATTATGTTATTGTCATTGATCTCTTCTCTCACTTCACCTAGATTAGAAAAATAAGCCAGAGGTTTTCCCTATTTCCTATCGTTTTCATGACTTAATTAAGAATAATTTTTCTTTTGATATTCTACACTTCCAGTGTGATGGTGGGGAGAGTACTCTTCCAATGACTTTACTAACTACCTTCAAAATAATAAAATTAATTGAAAAAGATCTTGTCTGCACACTCCTCAACAGAATGATATCACACAACGAAAGCATCAACATATTGTCCAAATTGCTATGAGTACGATGCGTGTTAATGGGTCCTCCATGGGATTGAGGACAGAAGCCATCCACTCTACCATATATGTGATAAACCATCTGCCTTGTCAATTTTTTCATCAGAATATTAATTACTCTTATTTATGTACTTTTGATTGTGTTTGTGTTCGCACCCCACCCCTTTTCAAAGAGGTTGAAATGCGAGTCAGCAAAATTCTTTTAAAATTAGGGTTTTGAGAAAATTTTCAAGAGAAAGGGATCCGCCCGTCGGTACAAGGTCCAGCCGTTCCTGCCGCCTTTAACAGAGGTAATTAGACCAATGACTAAGGATCATTTGGATCATATACGAGTTATTGATGCAAATCCTATATGCTTATGCATTGAGGTTTTGGATTCAAGAACTGGAATTCATTTTTTGAATATTGAGGGTTTTCAAGTTGGTTTAAAAACCTTTGTTTTGGTGTTATTTGAAACACATAATTCTTGAGGA
This sequence comes from Nymphaea thermarum, assembly GCA_011799765.1. NCBI lineage: Eukaryota > Viridiplantae > Streptophyta > Magnoliopsida > Nymphaeales > Nymphaeaceae > Nymphaea > Nymphaea thermarum. Next base: position 25,905 of record JAANDH010001347.1, on the reverse strand, counting down.
TTTTGAAGATTTGGAATTGAGTTCTTTGTTGTGAACTCTAGATGATGATGATTATCTTATGATCGAAATTGGTTTTGAAATCATCTTTTGTCAAATCATACGATTTGGAGAATTCATTCTTTTGAAAGAACATGAGTTCCAAATCATTAGAAAGCATGTTGTTTTTCAAACATACTTTGGCCAAAAGATTATGAATGCATTGCTTGTGTTTTCTTTTGAAGTTAAGTGAGGTTTACAAATTCTCGTTGCAATATGACTTGGTCACCTTTTGCAACTCAAATTTGAATCACTTAACGTTTTGAGAATGTGCATGTGGTGCGATTGATTTTGAGTGAAGGTGAATGCATAAAACGAGAAGGAAAACTATATGGAACATTCGTTCTTCTCTCTCTCATAGTCTCTCAAGATTCATTCATATGAAACATACATTCTTCACTCTCTCATAATATCTCAAAGTCCATATTGCACGTCATACAATCTATGCATGAAGATTGATTAAAATGTAGGACTTTCTCTATATGTGCTCATTATATGATTAAGCACATAAATTAGAGATGTAGTCCATAAGCTTGAGACTTGACATGAAATTATCAAAATGATGAAAATATATAAATGATGTCAAGTTCAATCTTTGAAATGGATGGGAGACGCGGATGACATCCACTTTTGTCTCAAGATAGCCAAAATTCAGATCTTATATTGATTTAGATGGCTGAAAGTTGTGTACGTTGATTCCAATAAAGGACTTGTTTTTTAGATAAGAGTGACAAGTCCTTCGTCAAATTTCAGATTTCATATTTATGAAATCATCAACTTCTTTGGATAGTTCTAGGATATTTGGCATTTCAAATATATAAAATTGGGCATTCTCAAACCAATTCCTATAAAACATGGTCTGATTTCAACAACATACATACATCTTACATATGAATTGCTGAAATTAAGAAAATGTTTAAAATGAAATGAAAATGATTTCATAACTTGGTACTATGAAAATCAACATGAATCATCTTCTTAAAACCAGTTTGGAATATATATATGCAAATATATAACAATGTATACATATATGTACTTGACTTCTTTAAAATGAAATTGCATGAAGGGAACTCACAACTCACGAATCATGAAGATTCATGGCTGGATTCTTTTATGTGGAAAGATTGAAAACTTGTTCCAAATCTCCCCTACTACCCTTGATCAATTAAATTGAAAGACATAAATCAAGATGACTATGAATAAGAAAGAAAATAAAACAATGCTCAAGCTTATTCGTCCATTATTTTGCCATGCAAGGGTGAATCACATTCATAAGAATGCATCCATCCCTTATAGGCATTTTCATCATACATGATGCAACAAAATCACTCTCTTGTCGTGGGATTCTTTCATGGTAGGGAGTTCAAATTGGTATTAAGTTGGTTCCTTTGAAAGGGACGTGGCCTTGGGGCCCATTTCAAAATTTGATACGTGGGTTCATATTTAAGAAAAACCGACGTATGCATGCATTATGCATTAACATGTACATTGAAGCGTAGGTTTCCCTCAGCTGGACATCATTCCCAGCCGTAAGCAAATGAAAATAAACCCTCCCACGAGTTGCTGGAATTAAAATAAATAAACAAGAAGCTAAAGTAGAAGAGAAGTGAGTTAAAATCACATACCTTGCGGTCACTCTTGATGCTTGTCCTTCGTCTTCACTTGATTTCTAGATCGAGCAATCCTAAGCAAGAATCCAACCTTGGATTCGAGCTTAGCAAAGCTAGAAGTAGAATAGCTTGCTTGCTGGAATTTGTAATAGGAAAGAAGGCTTCTCACCACAAAAATCCTAAGTAAGGGTTCACTTAGGCACCCTAACTTAGCAAGATCGATGGAGAGAATAGAAGAAAATGAAGGAAAAAGTAAAAGAAAAGGGGAAAGAGTACTTGGACGAATCTCTCCTCTCTTCCTTGGCTTCTCCCTCCTAGCTCTTTGGCTGCAGCAACTTGATAGAATGCTCCCAAAATTCGTCCTCCCCTTGGTGGCCAAGGTGAGGTTTATATAGAGGAGGAGGTGGGTTCAACCACCTCCTTAAATTTGCCTTGGAAGATTAACCAATGCTTAGGGAGATGAAAAATGAGTTAAATGAGTTTTAATGACTCTATTTACTCATCCTTATCTCAATTACACGAGCTAGGTGAGCTGGGTTAGGTTTGGTCAACTTGGTTCAGACCTAGCTGATCGACTTTGACAAAACATTTGGACGAAAATGCCCTTGCACAGAGTTTTTTCTTATTTTGTGCTTTTTATTTTTTTTTGGTTTAAAATCGAGCTTGTTAGGTTAAGACCTAGTTACTAAGCTCCAAATGCCATTAAATTATGATAATTCAATTTAAATTTTAATAAAATTCGAAAATTTCATCAAATTGGTTTGAAAAGGATATTTTCATCCATAACTTGATTGAAAATGGATTTCGACTGAATCAAACTTTCATTTGAGAAATTCAATTTAAATTTGGTATTTGATTCATGATTTTGACAAATTCAAATATTTATTTGCCTTTTATAAACCAATTTAGACTTTTTAATCTCAATTTGGCCACAGAAGGGCAAAATTGTCCAAATTGATCAATTTCGACCAATTGACCAAAGTCAAAGCTCATTTGCGAGTAGTTTGACTTTGTTTGAGGTAATTTGATAAATTTGGGTCAAGAAAGCTCTTAATTGAGCTAAATTGTACTTTGACTGAGTTTAGTCAAAGTGGGTTTGGTTCGGTCAAAGTCTATTTTCATCCAAAACCTAGATTGTGAGACAGACCTACCTTTTGACCAAGCTGAGCTCATGTTGACTGAGCCTAGCTAAGATTTGGGTGCACTAGGGTCGAACCTACTTGGACTAAGTGGGTTTGACCATCCTAGTTATTACTTTTCGAAGATTGAAAACTCTTTAAAGAAGACCTAGTTAAAGAAGAGAGAGATGCATAAATGTTTCTCTTTTCCTAGGTTTTTAGTTATGATATCATTCATTTCTCCTTAAAAATGATTTTTTTTTATTTAATTGGGAGAAAACATTTATTTATTTATTTAAATGGGAGTGTGACCCCTGGGGGGGCTCTTGACCATACAAGCTAGGTGGGGCCCACAAGTGGGTCTCACGTAGCATTCTAGACCAAATTAGATCTAATTCTTGTATCTAAGTCAAAATTTGAATTTTTCAATTGGATTTGGGTTTCAAATGACATTTGTAATCGAATTTGGATTTCGAATTACAATTGTAATTGGATTTGAATGTCAAATTACAATTGTAATTGGATTTGGATGTCAAATGACATTTGTAATCGAATGGACTCGTAATCCTGCATTGGGATTAGTATCATGAGTCAAATTCATGATTTGAATCTAAATTGTTCTTTAGATTCGACATTGGCTTTGAAATTGCAAATTTTCACAATTCTTTTGTGAAATTTTCACATTTCTTCAATTTTGATGTGGAAAAATTTGGGGTGTTAACAAATGCCCCTCTTTGTTGTTAAGCAAGTTGAAGAATTTGCTTAATAGCAAAGATTCACGCACCAAATTTTTGCAAAATGTTTGGAGAATCCATTTTTCAAATGATGTTGAACCATCCTCACTTGAGGGAAAATGCTAGGCATAGACCTGAAATAAGAAGATTTTTCTCCATCTCATTGGAGACTTTGTAGAGGAATTAATGTTGGGTGAAAAATTTTGCAATTGTGAAAGTTTTTGCATTTGACGCTTGGAGGACTTAGCTCTTGATGCCTTCTAGACCATTGGCAAGTGCTTTTTCTCTCCTTTTGCTTAGTTTTTCACATACTCGCTTTTGCTTTTGAATTTTGATTTTCTTTTTGAGCCACCCTTCACTCTTGGGAGAAATTCCTCACCACCCCAAAAGCTACTACGGAGTTCCACCGCTTTGATGGTTTTGTGTAGTTTGCTTTGTGCAATATCAAGTCTATCGGGCTTTCTTCTGAACCCTTGTACCGAGCTTTGGGCTGGTAACTCCAAGACCAGTTGGCCTCAGGGTACCAAATGTAAAACACTCCTCGGGCTTACTTGCTCGAATTCAGAAGGCTTTAGGTGACTTAATATAAGCGAAATGTTCATGGATTACTTTTTAGCTTCACGGCGTAAACATAGGCCATATGCCCACCCGCGCCTGCTGAGCTTTGAACCAGAGGAACAACTACACTCACCCCGAGCTCATCGCTCAACTCATTTTGCTTGATAGTTTTTTTCTTGCATCTTGCCAAGGTCTTTTGGGTTTCAAGGGCCTTTTCTTGTGGCATCTCATGCTAGACCTTTACAAGTGCCACTTGTCGGGACCAACGTTAATTTTTATACACTAATCCCTCAATTTCATTGAAATTTCTTGTCTATTTCAAGTCAATGCCCCTGTTGTTGTCCTCAAGACATGGGCTGAGTTTGAAAATTTTAGAAATTTTGATGCATTTTTGAAACTTTCTCTAAGGGATACTATGCCCCTTAGTTGATTTGAAAATTGATAAGAACATGCTTATCAAAGTACAATTGTTTTGAAAATTTTGAATTGCAAATTCAAGTATAGAATTTCTTGAGATGCAAAGCATTAATTGGATCAGGGATTTCAACCCCATCAGCGTCAATCAGCCGGTAAGAATTATGAGGTAGAACCTCCTTGACGACATAAGGTCCTTCCCAGTTTGGTGCCCATTTTCTTTTAGGTCTACTCCTGAGTGGAACTATGGATCTTAAAATAAGATCATTTACCTGAAATTTTCTTTCAATGACTGATTTGGCATAATGTCGGGCAACTCTCTTATGATAGACTTCGGCATGCTCTGCTGCCTGTAGTCTTTTCTCGTCTAAGAGGTCTAATTGAGCAAGTCTCTTTTTTTTATATTTGCTAATTGGGAGTTCAATGAGAACAACAAATTTCATTGCTGGTTTTTGGACATGTAATGGAAGGACAATTTCTGTTCCATATACCAATTCTGCTGGTGTAGCATTAGTGGGTGTCTGAATTGTGGTTTGATACGCCCAAAGTGCATTGTGCATTTTCTCGTGCCAATCTCGGCCTATTTCAACAGTCCTTTCTAAGACACGAATCAAAATCTTGTTGGTTGCTTCTGCCTGACCATTACCTTGAGGGTAATATGGGGCAGAAAAGTGATGTTGTATTTTGTGTTTGTGACAGAGATTGCGCATTTTCTCATTTTTGAAATGAGTACCGTTATCAGAAATGATATCATGCGGGATGCCAAATCTACACAAAAGATTTTTGTGAATGAAGGACACTACGTGTTGTCCTTCGACTGTTTTTAAAGTGATCGCTTCCACCCATTTGGTGAAGTAATCTGTAGCTGCAAGAAAATACCTGTGTCCATTTGAGGCAGGTGGATTGATTGGACCGACCACGTCGAAGGCCCACATGGAGAATGGCNATTCCTCGAACTGTCTTAAGAGGGAAGCCGCTAACTCTTGATATGGGATCAATTTCTGATCTTTGACTTGCCAATCTCCATTGACCTGACTGACAGCTAAGAGAGAATCTCCAAAAATACGAACTCTCTGCACCTTAAATTTGAGCAACATTTTGAGTCCTTGGATTAGGGCCTCGTACTCTGCCATATTATGCGTGCAGGAAAAATTCAATTTGAGAGAGTAAGGAATCATTTCCCTTTTCGGTGTAATGAAAAGTATCCCAATGCTTGCCCCAGCTGTGCTTTTAGATCCGTCAAAATACATCTCCCAAATCGGCTCTGGTTCAGTTGTGAGGATTTGCTCATCTGAGAAGTCATCGTTTGTTCTAATTTCTTCATATAGAGGAAAATCTGCCAATTGGTCTGCAATGGCTTGCCCCTTGATTGATTTTTGTGACACATTTTCCAAATCATATTGCATCAACAAAACTTGCCACTTTGCTATCCTTCCATTCAGAAATGGCTGTTTGAGGATATATTTGAGTGGATTAAGTTTGGATAAAATTTTAACTTCGCAAGCCAATAGATAATACCAAGGCTAAGCAAGTCTTTTCCATGTGCGAGTAATTCTTTTCATACTGCACAAATGTCTTACTGATGTAATAAATGGCATGTTCTACCTGACATCCTTCTTCATATTGAGCCAAAAATCCACCACAGGCTGAATCGTTAACTGTGATGTAAAGGAGTAGAGGTTTCCCCAAAATTGGAGGTTTTAAAATTGGTGGGCAAAGGAGATACTTCTTGATCTTTTCAAATGAGGTTTGACATTCATGTCCCCATTCAAATTTGACTCCTTTCCGCAGTAAATGGTTGAAGGGTTCACATCTCATGGCAAGATTAGATATAAACCTTCTGATTGACTGAATTCTGCCTTGCAAGCTACGTAGCTCCTTAAGATTTGTTGGTGGTGACATTTCGATGATCGCCTTTGCTTTGGAAGGATCCATTTCGATTCCTTTTTTGCTGACCATAAATCCTAAAGCTTACCGGATTCCACACCAAATACACATTTTTGTGGATTCAATCTAAGTTTGTATTGTAAGAGTCTATCAAAAACTTGAGAAAGAATGTTGATGTGATTCTCTCTTGTTTTTGACTTAATTAGTAGATCATCCACAGATGCATCCATGGTTTGATGCATTTGGTCATGAAAAATAGCTGCCATAGCTCTTTGATATGTTGCCCCAGCGTTCTTCAAGCCAAATGGCATTACTGTATAGCAGAAGGTACCCCATGGGGTTGTAAATGATGTTTTGGCTTGATCTTGAGCAGCCAGCTTAATTTGGTTATAGCCAGAATATCCATCCATAAAGGAGAACATAGCGTGGCCTACAGTACTGTCTACTAACAAGTCAATGTTTGGAAGTGGGTAGTCATCCTTTGGTGTAGCCTTATTCAAATCTCTGAAATCGATGCAGAGCCGAATTTTGCCATTTTTCTTTGAGACTACCATAATGTTTGCTAACCATTCAGGATAGTCGATTGTTCAGATGAACCCTGCCTCTAGTAGGTCTTCTAGGTCTTCCTTAACTTGCCCCTCAAGACGAGGGTCTAAGTTTCTTAACTTTTGTTTGATTGGCTTGCATTCTGGTTTCAATGGTAGTCGATGCTCGACTAATTTTGTGTCAAGTCCTGGCATGTCTTCATAAGTCCATGCAAAGGCTTCTTGATGCTCTTTGAGGAGGTCTATCAACTCTTTTTTTTCTCCTGCTGAGAGACTTGTTCCAATTTGCAAAATCTTTGGACTATCTTCCGTGCCAATATTAATTTCCTCAATCGGATCATTAATTAAAAGTGACGGTTGATCTTGCTTTCTTATTTGGATGAACTCTGGACATTCTGCCTCATCGAGTTCTGAATTTATCTCCTTAAAAGCTTTTGATGTTTGATCCTCAGATGCCATCCTAAAGATAATAAAGAAGTTAGATGAGATTTGAGACATTGTTCACGAAATTAAATTATGCATGTCATTGCATCTTTGAAGATATTACAAAATGAAGACACTTGGTATATTGGAGTACAATGACAACAAAATGATGACTGGATGACAAAATGATAGAGGATTTGTTGATTCAGATTGATGGTGAACATCCGCCTATGGTATTGCTCTTGACAAAAGGCACTGGCTTGAATTCTTCCTCGACATCCACTTTTTCATAACTTTGGCATCCCAAGGCTTGAGTGCCTCGTTGTCCTGTCAAGGTATTTGGTTCCAAGATTCCATTTTCATATTTGCCAAGGCCCGTAAATGGCTGGTAGCCATGACGGATGAGTAAATCCAATCATTTCTCATTCTGACAGAATTTCTTGAATAACGGATGACTTTTGTAACTTGCTTCAGGTTTGGTACCCTTTTTCACCCACATTTGTTTCTTTGATTTGTGAATGACCAACCTACTAAGACTTTGAGATATTTCTTCTTCTTTGCAGACTCGAATATTGGGTACCTCGATTGTATATGTTGGTACCGGAATCATCGGGTGCACGAGACGACTCTGCCTGTCCTCTGCGTAGATGGTTACAGTATAACTGTTGTGAGTCCATTTGACGCATTGATGTAAGGTGGAGGGAACTGCATTGGTAGCATAGATCCACGGCCTGCCAAGCAACAGGTTAAATGAGGGCTCTATGTCGACCACATGGAATAAAACCCGATGATATGTCTCAGAGATATTCAGATCTAGACATATACATCCTAGGCATGGTTGTCCTGTTCCGTCGTATCCATAGATGAAAATTGGCGATGGGGTATAGTCGGCCTGTCTTATGCCTAACTCACGAGCTGTTTGTTGTGGACAGATGTTCAGGCTTGCTCCACCATCAATTAAAACGTGTGAGACTCTGGTGCCCCTTGTTTCTACTACAATGTGTAAGGCATCATTATGTGATGCTCCTCCAATCGGTAGATCTTTATCAGAGAATGTGATTGGACCATTTTCACATAGTTCAAAAGCCCATTCGTTCCCCTTGTTGGGGTTAAATCCTCCCTTCTTGACTTCAGGTAAAGGGTCTAATTCCTTGAAGATGGATCCCAAGGGTTTAGGGTCCCACACTTGCGACTTCTGATCAATTTCTGTCAGACTATCTTGTTTAATCAATTCGGTTTGTGCAATGATAGATCCTTTATCATGTTTGAGAAGTAATCCAAAGAAATCTAGGGAAGTTGTATCCCTTTTGTTTGTCACCATAATTGGGTGACTTGTTGAAAATCTGACCATCGAAACTGTTCCTTTCCCATGTTTAGGAAAAGGGTTCTTGAGAATGTCTGGTTGTTCACTGACCTCTTTGATGATTTTTATCTCAACTGCATCTTGCATAATATTTTTCAGTACGAGGCAGTCTTCTGTATCGTGTCCTGGAGCACGATGAAACTTGCAAAATTGCTCTTTGTTTTTCCCCATCATCGGTGGGGGGTTGGAGACTTTCGGAAGAAACATAGTACCTCTTTCGATTAACATGTGCATGACCTCTTCATAACTCTGTTGTAATGGGGTGAATTTTCTATCGTACCCCCATCCAAGATGTTTATTTTTAGTGCCACTGCTACTGCCACTAGCTCTGTCCATTACCCCTTTATTCTTGGGATATTCTGACTTCTCTTTCTTGAAGATGGCGGCGTTGGCTACGATGTTGGCCGGAGCATTTTGACTCCTGCTATTCTTCTTTGTATCTTCCCTAACCTTTACAGGGATGACAGCATCAAAAGTTCCATTTTCAATTCCTGCTTCAATGCATTATGCCCTCTCGGTGAGATCGATGAAAGACTTGATCGGAGCATTGAAAATGAGGATCCTCAATGGTTGTGTCAAATTGTTCACGATTAGTACCAATGCATGTGATTGAGAGATTGGGTCCCTCACCCTATTGCAAGAAGATCTCCATCTTTGAATAAAATCTCTCACCTTTTCACCTGGCCTCTGTTTCAGATAGCAAAGTGTGGTGATCGTTGGTGCAGTTTCAACGTTTTGAATGAACCTTTCAATGAAAAGGTTGATTAACTTGTCAAAATTTTTCAATTTCACTGGGTTAATGTGTTCCCTATACCATTGTGCTGCAATTCTTTCTAGGCTTCTGGGGAAACATCGAAAGAGGGCCCTGTGATTGTGACGAAATTTGTAGCACTCAGCAAAGAACATGGCCAAATGTGCCTTTGGGTCTCCATGACCCTCGAATTTGATAAATTTTTTAGGCAAGTTCTTTATATGCTTGTCATTTTCGAAGCTTTCGTAGAAATCTTCGCATGTGAAATTTCTTTTATTCTTGCCCTTGGGTTGAACTGCATTCAACTTCTTTTCAACTTCCTGAATTTTGGTTCTCCATGATTCTCCCTTCTTCTTTTTCTTGGGAGTCTTTGGTTCTTTTTCACTACTGGGATCTGTAGTAGTGTCTTCAGAAGAGTCAGAACTGCTTGATGAGTATTTATTTGTTTTCTTTCCTTTCTTTTTGGCCTTTTCTGCCTGGGCTTGTTCTTCGTTGAACATGATCATGTATTTCCGGAATCTTTTGTATTCTTCAAACGTTGGATCATTTGTTTCTATCCTGGGAGGGGTTTCTGAGGATGATTCTTCTTCCTTGTCTCCCATAAAAGTTTGCTCTAGCTCCATTTCAATCCTTCTCCTGTGTTGGCTTCTGGTTTCAACCATAAAACGGATGTTCACCTTGCAAGAAGAAAAATTGAAAATGTTAGGATGTGAATTGATGAGAGATGAGAAATTTTGATTGCATGTTGAAAGAAAGATGAGAATGACAAAACTTGACAATGTTCAACACAACTTGACAAATTTTGGCTTAACAACAATGAACTAGACATGACAATCTAGGACAAAAGGATAGATGGGCGGACTTCATCCCACCATTTTACATATTCAAGACCCATTCCTGGACCAAGGACAAGATACAAATGAGCAAATGATTCCCAACGTTGTTGGGCATAGGTGTATATCCCATACCACTCTTTGGTATCTAGTTCACACTCTACGATGGCTCCTTCTGACTCAATTGGATATGCTTTCCTTTGACGCAGTGATAATTGTCTGAGGCAACGCTCTGGATGGTATTCGACTATGAAGAATGGCCCCAATAGAAGACTTCCTCTGACTGGGTTGTAGGTATATCTTGACTTGATGAATTCTCGATCAAAGAAGTCCCAAATGATGGTGGAGTCATCAACTTCCTCCATCTTTCTGCAGCAGTGCTCCATACTGGATAGCTGACCGTCTGTGTTTTGAAAATGACATGATTGTGGCCCCACGTGTTTGTAGAACCAAGCTTGCAGTGCGAAGACACATCCTTCTATCGAGTCTGCATCTCCAATCGAAAATTTGGTCAACCCTCTATAAAGGAATGCAAAGGCTGCCATTGCTATGGAAATGTGATGGACTTTGACATGCCCCCATTTTCTGAAGAGGCGAGCTATGCGGAAATCCATTATGTGTTCTTCATTGTTGAAGAAGATAAGACCCGCGGTACAAGTCACCATGGAGTTTTTGTACTTGTCTGCAACACTTCTAGATAGTGACGCAGGGTTGACAAATTGGGAATATGTTTCACCAAGTTCTTGTAGTTGAAGATATTGATGTCCATCTTTCTTTAGAAAAGGCCAGCTCCGTTTTCCTGTGAGTTTTCGAATCACTTCTAGAGTTTTGACTTGACCTTGGTTTACAAGGAACTGGTCTTCAATTGGTCCTCTTGGGTCACCTTTTGGTTCTGGCAAACCCATAATGTTGGAGAACTCATCAAGAGTGATTGTCATTTCACCCCATGGAAACCAAAATGTGTTGGTCCTTGGGTTCCATCTTTTGGCAACTGCATAGACTAAACCGCCATTGATAGGTTGCATGGCAAGGCTGATTGCTTCTTTGAGACCGCATTCTTCTAAGTGGTCCGGAAACATACACCGAAAAGTTGGGTACCATGAAAGATACCATTGAGGTAGGTGGACTCCACTTGGGATGATACGAAGTCCAGATCGACCTTGACACGACCCAAATAGGATGTGGTCATATGGGAAAATGTTTTCTGAGTCCATCTAGACAAGAGAAGGTATTAGACTTTGACATGAATTGACCCAATAGAGACTCGAGAAGAGTTTTGACATTGGGTTTGGACATGGACTTAGAGGCAAAGTAAAACATCATATGCATCCAAATAAGCAATTAACGAAAAATTGATAATGCATTCCCTGGGACTCTTGCCTATATGCATTGTTTTGAAAATTGGTCTTGGAACCTATGGAGAATCAAGGGGTAAATTGTTCTTGATCAGTTCAAAATTTAAGGTATGCCTATATACCAAATTTATGGTACTGGCATAGACTCCTCCAAGGGTTTTCTAGATTTGGGCACTCCAATTCTCCTTGTTCACCCATCGATATACCGGGACTATTGTCCTTTTCGGTACTAATGGGGGGACTTTTCAGTCCAATTGGGTAGTCCAGTTGTAAGGCTATATCTTGGACTAATGTCCTAGAAATAGCCCGGCAACATGATGATCGGGATATGATATAGGTAAGGATTTGTTTATCAAAATTCATGAGAAGATGCAAAATAGAAGGCTCTATTGCATACATTCCTAAGAGATAGATTTCAAATTTTGAGAGCATACATGGGCTGCATACAATCCCTAAATTGAGGAGGGGTAGAATAAATTGAAATGAAAGAGGTTCATGAAATCTCCTCAATGTACACTACATGATGTCGGTATGCATTTTTGTGAAAATTTTTTGAGCAATTGATGTCCGACATTGGTGAAAATAACTCATACATGATCCAAATAAGTCCTTAGACAACAATGACGGGTCCCACCGGGTGTGCCATCTGTTCGCACCCCACCCCTTTTCAAGGAGGTCGAAATGCGAGTCAGCAAAATTCTTTTAAAATTGGAGTTTTGAGAAAATTTTCAAGAGAAAGGGATCCGCCCATCGGTACGAGGTCCAACCGTTCTTGCCGCCTTTAACTGGGGTAATTAGACCAAGGACTAAGGATCATTTGGATCATATACGAGTTATTGATGCAAATCCTATATGCTTATGCATTGAGGTTTTGGATTCAAGAACTGGAATTCATTTTTTGAATATTGAGAGTTTTCAAGTTGGTTTAAAAACCTTTGTTTTGGTGTTATTTGAAACACATAATTCTTGAGGATTTTGAAGATTTAGAATTGAGTTCTTTGTTGTGAACTCTAGATGATGATGATTATCTTATGATCAAAATTGGTTTTGAAATCATCTTTTGTCAAATCATACGATTTGTAGAATTCATTCTTTTGAAAGAACATGAGTTCCAAATCGTTAGAAAACATGTTGTTTTTCAAACGTACTTTGGCCAAAAGATTATGAATGCATTGCTTGTGTTTTCTTTTGAAGTTAAGTGAGGTTTACAAATTCTCGTTGCAATATGACTTGGTCACCTTTTGCAACTCAAATTTGAATCACTTAACGTTTTGAGAATGTGCATGTGGTGCTATTGATTTTGAGTGAAGGTGAATGCATAAAACGAGAAGGGAAACTATATGGAACATTCGTTCTTCTCTCTCTCATAGTCTCTCAAGATTCATTCATATGAAACATACATTCTTCACTCTCTCATAATCTCTCAAAGTCCATATTGCACGTCATACAATCTATGCATGAAGATTGATTAAAATGTAGGACTTTCTCTATATGTGCTCATTATATGATTAAGCACATAAATTAGAGATGTAGTCCATAAGCTTGAGACTTGACATGAAATTATCAAAATGATGAAAATATATAAATGATGTCAAGTTCAATCTTTGAAATGGATGGGAGACGCGGATGACATCCACTTTTGTCTCAAGATAGCCAAAATTCAGATCTTATATTGATTTAGATGGCTGAAAGTTGTGTACGTTGATTCCAATAAAGGACTTGTTTTTTAGATAAGAGTGACAAGTCCTTCGTCAAATTTTAGATTTCATATTTATGAAATCATCAACTTCTTTGGATAGTTCTAGGATATTTGGCATTTCAAATATATAAAATTGGGCATTCTCAAACCAATTCCTATAAAACATGGTCTGATTTCAACAACATACATACATCTTACATATGAATTGCTGAAATTAAGAAAATGTTTAAAATGAAATGAAAATGATTTCATAACTTGGTACTATGAAAATCAACATGAATCAGCTTCTTAAAACCAGTTTGGAAACGTATTCCAATCTGATTTTAAGAGAGGAAAACAAACAAGAGATTGGATACGTATATGCATATATATAACAATGTATACATATACGTACTTGACTTCTTTAAAATGAAATTGCATGAAGGGAACTCACAACTCACGAATCATGAAGATTCATGGCTGGATTCTTTTATGTGGAAAGATTGAAAACTTGTTCCAAATCTCCCCTACTACCCTTGATCAATTAAATTGAAAGACATAAATCAAGATGACTATGAATAAGAAAGAAAATAAAACAATGCTCNGCCAAGGTGAGGTTTATATAGAGGAGGAGGTGGGTTCAACCACCTCCTTAAATTTGCCTTGGAAGATTAACCAAGGCTTAGGGAGATGAAAAATGAGTTAAATGAGTTTTAATGACTCTATTTACTCATCCTTATCTCAATTACACGAGCTAGGTGAGCTGGGTTAGGTTTGGTCAACTTGGTTCAGACCTAGCTGATCGACTTTGACAAAAAATTTGGACGAAAATGCCCTTGCACAGGGTTTTTTTCTTATTTTGTGCTTTTTATTTTTTATTTTTGTTTAAAATCGAGCTTGTTAGGTTAAGACCTAGTTACTAAGCTCCAAATGCCATTGAATTATGATAATTCAATTTAAATTTTAATAAAATTCGAAAATTTCATCAAATTTGGTTCGAAAAGGGTATTTTCGTCCATAACTTGATTGAAAATGGATTTCGACTGAATCAAACTTTCATTTGAGAAATTCAATTTAAATTTGGTATTTGATTCATGAATTTGATAAATTCAAATGTTTATTTGCCTTTTATAAACCAATTTAGGCTTTTTAATATCAATTTGGCCGTAGAAGGGTAAAATTGTCCAAATTGATCAATTTCGACCAATTGACCAAAGTCAAAGCTCATTTGCGAGTAGTTTGGCTTTGTTTGAGGTAATTTGATAAATTTGGGTCAAGAAAGCTCTTAATTGAGCTAAATTGTACTTTGACTGAGTTTAGTCAAAGTGGGTTTGGTTCGGTCAAAGTCTATTTTCGTCCAAAACTTAGATTGTGAGACAGACCTACCTTTTGACCAAGCTGAGCTCATGTTGACTGAGCCTAGCTAAGATTTGGGTGCACTAGGGTCGAACCTACTTGGACTAAGTGGGTTTGGCCATCCTAGTTATTAATTTTCGAAGATTGAAAACTCTTTAAAGAAGACCTAGTCAAAGAAGAGAGAGATGCATAAATGTTTCTCTTTTCCTACGTTTTTAGTTATGATATCATTCATTTCTCCTTAAAAATGATTTTTTTTATTTAATTGGGAGAAAACATTTATTTATTTATTTAAATGGGAGTGTGACCCCTGGGGGGCTCTTGACCACACAGGCTAGGTGGGGCCCACAAGTGGGTCTCACGTACCATTCTAGACCGAATTAGATCTAATTCTTGGATCTAAGTCAAATTTGAATTTTTCAATTGGATTTGGGCTTCAAATGACATTTGTAATCGAATTTGGATTTCGAATTACAATTGTAATTGGATTTGGATGTCAAATTACAATTGTAATTGGATTTGGATGTCAAATGACATTTGTAATCGAATGGACTCGTAATCCTGCATTGGGATTAGTATCACGAGTCAAATTCATGATTTGAATCTAAATTGTTCTTTAGATTCGAAATTGGCTTTGAAATTGCAAATTTTCACAATTCTTTTGTGAAATTTTCACATTGCTTCAATTTTGATGTGAAAAAATTTGGGGTGTTAACAGTTTGTTATGTTCATATTGATTTCTCTCATAGAAACAAGTTTCATCCCAAGGCTCTTAGATGCAGATTCATGGGATACGCAGATGATTATAAGGATATAAGTGCCATAATCTTGTCAGTACCCGAATTAAAATTTCAGGAAATGTGATTTTCAACTAATACAATTTTGATGATGAGGGAGGTAATTTTGTACATTCTAACTTACATATGACTCATCATGATCATTGGCTAAGTGCATAATTTCTTTCTACTAGCAATATTAATGATTTTTGTTCATTTATTATGGCTCCAAGTTTGTCTCATACAATGCAGTACTTGAATACATTTGATCTAACACCCATTGAGAAGTTTTTTGGGCAAGTGTATTTTAGAGGAGATTTGGGAGTTTTCCGACGACCAATGATGAGCAGAATCTATCTACGGATGAACATTCCTCTGCATAGAATGCTCTATTTGCGAGAAGATCAGAAAGGATTCAACATCTCATAGTTCATGATAGTTTTAGCATGGACCTTTAGTTATTTCTCTCACAAACTGAGAGGCAAACTCAACAAAAGAAATCATTTTCTCAAGTTACTGCTTCTATTAGGTGGATTGAGATGTTGAATGAGGAGATAAAGAGGATCCATCAATGTCAAACTTGAACTATTGTTTCATATCCTCCTGATAAAAATGTTGCGGATCCCGATGGACACGTAAAATCAATTGCAACACAAATGGCAGTGTGGAGTGTTATAAGATGTGTCTTCTTACTAAAGGATACACCTATAAATTTAGACAAGATTATGATGTGATTTTTAGCCGAATTGTGAAGATGGGTTTGATCCGTATTATATTGGCCATGGTAGTCCATCATGGATGAAAAGTGAGTCAACTACATGTCTCTCTATGTGTCTCTCTATACCTCTCTTCTTTTTCCCTCTCTATTAATTTCTAAATCTCCTCTTTTCCCTTTCCCTCTTGATCTTTCAATTGCTTCTTGGAGAAGCGGTGATTTTTGACAAGTATCAAGGTAAAGAGGCATGATTTCATGTTTCGTAGCTTAAATCAGCTCAAGGTTCTTACGTTCTTTGCTTGGCTTGAGGAAGCATTCTTGGCTTGGGGAAGCATCCTTTAGTGCCTGTGGTGCTACAATGCTAACTCTGATGGAGTCCACTGCTAGTGCAAACAGCTAAGGATGTTGAAACGAATGTGAAGCACCACTAAGTCGGTTCATTACTACTGAGCTCAAGGTGGAAGAAACAGCAATGATTCAATTTTTACGAGACAATTTGCAAAATGCGAGCAAGGCAAAGAATTTAACCAAAGTTGGGGGGATATTGCCCAAGCACTCTAAGGCATGATCCTGGGGAAGGAGCATTTTTAATTGTAATGGAGACTATCGAGCAGCTTATTGACGATAGTGACCAATCAAGCTAGGGTCTAAGCAACATTTTTTGGATAATTTCCTTCATATTTCTATTTTTTTTTCATTTTCTTGTCCATTTTCTTACCTTTCTTGCGAGCACTTACATTATTGATTTTCTCATTTCCTTGCTAAAATGCAAACCCTATCCCTGTAGTGTTTTTGAGCTGTCAGCAAAATGAGGAAAGCATGTGGGATGATTACGTATATCCATCCAAGATGCACTCTCCATCATCAACCAGAAGATTAATCTCTTTGCCTCATCATCAAGTGTGGGTTTTTATGCATATTTTAATGCACATTAAAAATAATTTATACACACTATTTATGGAAAAATTCTTTAGGGTGAGAATGGGAATAAAATATTTTTTCAGCCATAAAAAACTTCTTGAGTTTTCTTTTTTTTTTTAATAAAATATGACCAGCTTCAAGAGATCTTTCCTCACTATGGAAATGCGGGAGGAGTTGGGGAAGAGGATAAGGAAGGTAGGGGAACCCATCCAAGTCCTCCACTCCTTTGTGATCTCTCCCTTCCATTCCTCTTTACTCCGAAATAACTTCAGTTACCGATCATGGCTGAATTACAGAAAGTGGTGCTTACAGTTGGATCACAACATTGCCGGTCTCAATGAGAGGATATCTGCAATCGTCCAGAGGTACGCCTTTCTTTCTAAGAGAATTGATAAGGTGATTGGAAGGAATTAGTGTTAAAGTGGGCGACCTCTACTCATCTCCATCCATCTCGAGTGGGACATCAAATTCTTCCCTTTGTTTTGAAAGAAAGTTGAAACGCGAAAGAGAGAGAGAGAGAGAGAGAGAGAGAGAATGACGACACAATAGAATGGCTAACTCTCTTGCGTTGTTATGCAAGGGATTCCTTCTCTTTAAAAGTGTGTAGCACGTTACAAGATTTGGAAAGAATACAACACGTCAAGAAATCTGGGATAATTACAACGTGTAAGGAAGTACACCATAACAATTGAGAGGAAGATGAAAGAAAGTTTGAATTCAAACTTTCTTTCCTTAGTTGGGTCACTCCTCCATTGACGTTTTGTTGTTGCCAAGTTTAGTGGATTTGATTTCCACTTTTCCTCCTTGACAACGAGGAAGATCTTTTACATTGCCAAGTTTAGTGGATTTGATTTCCACTGATTCCTCCTTGACAACGAGGAAGAACTTTTATACGCTCCCTCAAGCTGAGCGTGGTAGGGACAATGCTCTGCTTGTCTCTAAATTCTTTGAATTTTGCAGATCCAAGAGGTTTGGTCAGTCCATCTGCTACTTGCTCGGGTGATCTAATAAATTTGATTGAGGTATGTCCCTTTGATGCATGATCTCGCACAAAATGAAAATCAAATTCTATGTGCTTTGTTCGAGCATGAAAAACAGGGTTTGCTACAAAGTATAATGCACCTATATCATCGCACCACAATATTAGAGTTCAAGTGCATGATATGCCCTACTCGATTAGTAGGGTTTCAGCCATAAGAGTTCTGCAGCAGCACATGCGAGAGATTTATGTTCAGCTTCTATACTTGAACGAGCCACGGTTTGTTGCTTCTTAGATGCCCAAGAAATATTATTATTACCCAAGAATGTTACATCCACCTGTTGATTTCCTGTCTTCAGTATTTTCAGCCCAATCGGCATCGGTAAATGTGTTTAAGTGAAGATGATCTGATTTTTGAATGCATAGTCCAAGCTGGTCTGTGCCCTGTAAATATTTGAGAATACGCTTGATGAGCCTCCAATGGCATTCTAAGGGTTGATGCATGTATTGACATGCTCGATTTACTGCAAATGCTACATCCAGACGTGTGAGGGTGAGATATTGTAATGCTCCCACTACGCTCCGATAGAGAGTAGGATCCGAGAACGGAGAGCCAGACCCTGAAACATGGCCGGTTGACATAGGGGTTTGGATAGGCTTGGCATTGGTCATGTGAGCTTTCTGTAATATATTGTTAAGATAGGCTCCTTGCCGAAGAACCAAACAGTCGGGCTTCCTAGTCACCTCTATGCCAAGAAAATATGATAAATCACCCAAGTCCTTGACTGAAAAAGATGCCCAAAGTTTGGCGAGAGTCTGATTTATGAGAGCATCGGACGATCCGGTGATAATAACATCGTCAACATAAACTAAGATATATATCTTTTCACATCCCTGGTGTAAAATAACTAGAGACGCATCTGATTGAGATACCTGAAAACCAATGTTGCTGAGATAACACGATACAAATGCAAAGTATGTTTGATTCAGATTAGGCGATTTAGTGAACAAGGGGTTATTTTTAATTTCAAATTCTAAATTGTGTTCAGCATCCTTAAATTCAAGGACCTAATACTCCATTGCATAAGTCAATCATTTGGATTGGTATCTCTCTACCAGTGCAATGGCCTATGTGTGACATTCATTTCCTGACAAATCTTCCTTCTTGTTGCTACCAAAATTTAATCTTGCAACTTTTAAATTATATTTTACATGGTTGTTCCTCCTATAGGAATTGTGGAAAATTATTTTTTCCCCAAAATATTGATTTAAATCCAATACTGTTGTACCTTAAAGAACACATTCTAATGCTTTCTTATGCAACTTCTATTGGCTAGTTGTAGGAGCCACTAATTCCTTTGAAGTTCTTGTTGGCCTTCTTGTCCCTTTCATATGCATTTTAGCTTTCTCTCTATCTGCCATTGTATGTTCCAGTTGTACAATGCCCAAGGTTCATTAAGGTTCATACTACTTTTATTTGGCATTATAGTTTAAGTGGACATATGTTCCTGGGCTTCTCCTCTATTCCTGATATTTTTGAAGCAGTTGAATGTTGTAAGGCATCTATCAGATTTTCAATTTTCTAGTGGTGATAGTCCAGGTGGAGTTGGCCAGATAATTACCCAATTATATGAATAAAAAGAATCTTGAGCATGGTTAGTTTAAAGGTGGGTAGTAGATGGGGCTTTCGTGTCATGAACCTGACTATGATTTGATTTTCACCAGGAGGAGCAAAGAAAAAGCTTTCCAATTTTGACGTGGGCACATAATGTAGAAAAGGGCTGCGAGCAACTATTAACTAGAAAGGCCTTTCAATTTTTTTCTGTTTTTATCTACATTTTTTATTTGTTACCTTTAAAAAAATGAGAAATATTTAACAAATGAGCAGGTTGATGCTGTGCACAATAAAGGCAAAAGTAACTTTTGGTGAAAGGGTAAACTTAACTTGCTTTCTTGTTTTGAATTAAATTATCATGTAAACATAACTTGCTTTCAATTGCTAGAAAAGAAACAACTAATTAATAAAATATGGCAATGTGTGAGGAGCTCAATTTTTTAGACTAGATGGATGCAAGTGAAAAGCTATGCTTTTCAAGCTTTTCTTCCTGACCTTGACAAGTGTTCAGTCACCAAGAAGTTTGTTAGTGTTTGAAGAGGCTTTGGAAATGTTTCCTAAATAATAGTCACATCCCGGAGTTATTTTAGCATGGCCAATTTTTTTCTAGTATCCGAAGGACAGCACTTTCAATGCACTTATGGATAGGAATAGGATCATCCGAGATATCATGAACATAAGTGACTATTTTCCAACATTTGAGACACATTTTCTTCAAAGAATAGGTGTTTTTATTGCAAGTAGAGTAATTCAAACGCCATAAAAAAATGTTTGATAGCCTCTCCAACTTTAATGCCTATGATTATGGATTTCCTGAATTTTCAATGGGTCTTAGAAAGATCCAACTTATGCATATACATTAATTGGCTAAAAAATATTTGGGCCATCAAACTCACACTTAAAGAAAGGCAAGGTTAGGGAAGAGTTTTGGAGCTAAAGTGCTTTCTATTTTGCATGGTTATATAGTTTATACTTTTTAGATTCTTATTATGTAATAGTCAACTATCTCAGAAATTTTTTACTGTTGTTAAACTTTAAGGTGTGTTTACAACATATGTTCTTGTACTATCCTTGCAAAACTGGTTTTGTTCCTAAGTGGGACATGCTGCCGCTTCAAGAAGCTAGTGGGTAGTCATGTAACACAGATAGATAGGGCCTTCTTTGCAGCATGTAGGAGCAGATGCAGACAGTTGCCACTTGCCACTAGATCCCTTTTTGTTTTATGATGGTGACTCAGACTCCTGGAAAAAAGATGGTGACTTTGAACCATATGAAACAGTTTAGTATTGATTAATATCTCAATCAATGCTTTACTATCATTGCATGAGTCTAGCATGAGAAATTTCATGCAATCTAATAAATAGAAATACATAATGTCTCCATTTTACAAATGGTGGGTTGAGATCTATGTCACATAGGTACGGGTGCGGGTCCAGTGGGTATAGGTGCCAAAGCAAGTACAGATCATTTTTCAAAAACTTGGGTGCGGGGGTACGGCCATACACACACATGTATATATATATATATATATATATATATATATATATATATATATATATATATATATATATATATATGTGTGTGTGTGTGTGTGTGTGTGTGTGTGTGTGTGTGTGTGTGTGTGTGTGAAAAAAATTTAAACAGAATAACATATTTGCACATATATATATCAAAAAATTACAAAACAGAGTGGGCAGAGCCACAAAGAGAGAGAGAGAGATTGTGGGTGGTGAATCTGGTGATTGGTGAGTGATGGTCGGAGAGATGAGAGATTAATAAAAAAAGCAGAAGCACAAACAAAAGCTCGACAGGCGATGGAAGGCTCAAAAGCTCGATAGAAAATGAGAAAAAGATGAAAAAAAAGCAAATATCGTCGTTGTTCAATGCCTGCCGTCACTGGTCGCTGCCTGCTGCCGCCTGTTGCTGTCTTCCGTCATCGTTCATCACCTACAGCCACGGGTCACCGCCCCTGCCTTTGCCAGTCGCCGCTGCCTTTGTCGGTGATAGATGAAGCAATGAAACGAAACAAAATGAAAAAGGGGGAAAAGGGTTTCAAAAATTTTCACGTTACAATAGTTTAAAACGTTAAAATGAAAAAAATGTTAAAATTTTAAATGGACAACTTTAGACTCCGTCAATTTTGACCGAGTCTGAAAACAGATGAAAATAGACTTGGGTGCGTTGACCACCTGGTTCGGTCAATGCCACACTCCTGGCATAGCCACTACCGTACCCGTACCGGTACCGGTGTCGTACCCATACCGGTGTCGTACTGGTACCGTGCGGGTACTCGTTCCTGTGACATAGGTTGAGATACTAATTTGACAAAAAGCTGCACAAAATGGTGAGATACTCATATTTAACTTTATCTTACCAGTTTATTATTGTTCTTTTAAAAATAGATAAAATGGAACAACTTTCTAGCTATCTGTTGTTTCCTTTCAAAATAGGATTATACTAAATTTGGTGTGATCTTTAGACAATTCAGGTTGCATACAAGAAACCAATTTCAAACTCCTTCCTGAGATAGATAGATTCAAAGCATTATTCATCATGGTTTAGAACACTATATGATATCCATTTGGTTGCTAGCAATGCTACTTGAAGAAATTGGTGGAAACCAAATAGAGGATTAGTTCTTTATTCATGATTTTGCTCCATGCTGGGAGATTTGCAAGGTACTTTCTACTGCAAGTACTACCACTATGGCTTCTTAGTTAGGTGCAATGACATTTTTATAATTTTATAGCCCATTGAAGTTTTTTGCTTCTTACTACAGGTGTGGTGATCGTTTTAGGTGCATATCCAGATCTACTGCAAAAAACCAACGGTTTTCCTTCTCTCTTTGATAATTGTTGATAGAACGAACTTATTACATTGTTAGTTTCCTAGTTGGAGAACCCTAGCCTTGTGATTTCTTTTGTTTCAACAAAGAAATCTGGTTGCATAGTCATTGTGAACCCAAAGGACTATGACGAGCCTATTCAGGAGGTACCTTTCCCTAGGCCTTTCAGTTTCTTTCTTTATGGATGTAATTCTTTTATAAATAAGGCCCAAAAATAATTATGTTGACATGATATATCTGCTATTACAGCTTGAAAAATACTTGTTTTGAGTTTTCACATATATATGCAACATAATGTACTTCATGCATGGACACACTTAGCATAGGAATTAACTAATATAGGCATGGAAATTTTAAACTGTTGAGGATTTGCAGGTGATTGTTGAGATGAAAAATGGTGGCATTGGTAGAGTCCTTTTTGCCTTACAACATTGAAGCCTTTGAACGTTAAGATTTGAAGCTAGCATCACATTTCTCTGCCATATGCCATTAAGGTATGCAGTCAATCTTTGGATGAACAGATTGTGTGTGTGATAAGGAACCTAATAGAGTCATCACTTGTCACTAGCCATTTGATCTACTTCAACTAAAAAGTCTTCTTTTCTGTGACATGCAAAATGGTGAAGTTTTCATCTAAGTCACATGCTTTTTGTTGATTATTAAATCATTGATTAATGATTACTCGAGGTTAAATAAAATATGTGCTTTTATTTTTCATAATTAGACTTGATGTTCTTCTGCAGGGAGGATTTTTATCTTTAAAAAAAAACACTACAAAGCAAGCTATATTCAACTAGAATACTATTAACATGGATGACCTTATTAACCATCT
Organism: Nymphaea thermarum; assembly: GCA_011799765.1. Classification (NCBI taxonomy): domain Eukaryota; kingdom Viridiplantae; phylum Streptophyta; class Magnoliopsida; order Nymphaeales; family Nymphaeaceae; genus Nymphaea; species Nymphaea thermarum. Next base: position 2,561 of record JAANDH010001347.1, on the reverse strand, counting down.
AATTAAATATCATTAATCTTTTAAAGAGCTTTTTTCTTGAACTTGTCACCAGCTTTACTGTTTTAAAGAGCTTTTTTTTTGTTTTAATTCCTTGCAGTTGCTTGGTACTGGAAACATGATAGCAAATAAAATGTATAAGTGGAAGTACATATCTTAGTAGGTGCAGAAATGGAATCACAAACCAAACTATTGTAGACAGTGGCGGAGGGAGGGGAGGGCCCGCCTAGGCCGTGGCCCGCCCCAAACTAGCTAGAAAAAAAAAATTTACATTAGAAAAATTATTTTTTTTTTAATTGTTCAATGTATTTTTTTGACTTAGGTTCATTTTGGTCCTACCCAAATTTGAGGTTGGATTATTTGGCCCGTCCCTAAATAAAATCCTGGCTCCGCCCCTGATTGTAGAACTATTTTTTCGCAGCCGACGAGTCTAATGTGGAGAGACTTCTTAAAAGAAGTACGCCATGGCATAATGAGGAAATTTGCATCAAGGGTTCTTAGATTCAAAACTCCATCATCCCACCTTAAGACCGGTTGGATGAGTATTAACAGATGATGCTAATAAACTTTGATTGACCAGTATTATCTTGTCAAAACTCCATCTTCGCACCTTAAGTACCAAAACTATCAATTTATGCATGCCCTAAAGGCAGGTCACACAAAAGCTGTTAAAAGAATCCTTTGGTACTTAAAAGGCACCCTTAATGATGGTCTTCTCTACACTCGAGGTATGACCTCACAAATGTGGAGTAGGCTGGAGATCTGGATGAATGAAAGTCAGTATCAAGATTTTGTGTTTTCATTGCGCCAACTGGTATCTTGTGTAAGATCATTTGGTGGGCCGACATATGTCTATGAGGAATTTCAGACATTATGGCTATCTTAAAGTAAATATCCGCTTAAGTGATTGCGTTTTTGGGATATTACGTCATTTTAGATGGTATGGGGTAATTTTGAAATGTATAGATACCGGTACGGAATTACGGACTCTTCGATGGGTGGAATCCGTAATTGTCCTCATNTTTAGCATGAGCATGATCCTGTGTTTTAGGGCATACGTTTGGTTTTGTGTATGCGTTATGGGGAGAAATCCCAACAATTGGTATCAGAGCCTATGCTTGTTGTTGAATCGTTGAATTTTTCTATGTTTTTGTGCATCGTTCTTTCCGTTCGATGTTCCTCGTTTGGTTAATCGGCTGCTAGTTTTCAAAAAAAAAAAAAAAATTTGGGTTGAGGGCGTGCTGAAGGCTTGAAGCCGTCGGGCTTCCGTTTCAGGCGTCTGAGGTTTCTGCAGGTTCACAGAAGGGGACGCAAGGATCGGCGGCGTCGGTCGCCGTTGGGCGATGACGGGCCTCCGATCGTCGGGCGCGTCCCTGCCGGCGGCCACCCACGCCGTTGGGTGGCCTGTTGGTTCTGCACTTCTGTAGCAGTCGTAGAAACAGAAGAGGAAAAGGGACGGCAGGGAGGGGCGACGGAGGAGCACCGGCCGGCGATAGGGGCAGCGGCCGGGGCCGGCCGTTATGGCGGCACGGCGGGCAGCGACCGCCAGTTCGGGCGACGGCCGACGCCCACCCACCTCCGTCCCTTCCGATTCCTTTTTTTGGTTTTCTGAAATAACAACAAAGGGGGCAGATTGTTTTTTGGGGAAACCGGCCAGAATCGGCCGGTTTCCGGCGGGCGTCGGCCCGCCATCGTGGCGGCCGACGTCCGGCGACGCTGGCGGTACCCGCCGGCGGCCACCCACGGTGTTGGGTGGCCTGCCGGCGGAACTCCATCGCCCGCCTGCCGTTCGGCAGGCGAGCGGTGGAGACGAAGCTCGGGCGATTGAGCCAACGGGTCGGACCGGATCGGGTCGTAACAGACCCGATCTGGATCCATTTACTTTAAAAAAAAAAAATTCATTTTTGCCGCCCGCTGACCGCCCGCGTTAAGTATTCTGGATCGGGTCGGGTCCTGTCGGACCCGACCCGTATCCATATGGCTTGGTTATTAAAACCGAACCGGTTCGTTTCGATTTATGGACCGGTTCATTCGGTTTCAGACCGGTTCAATACGATTCAGAACCGATTCGGTCCAACTCAGACCGGTTCGGACCTTTTGGGGGCCGATTCGGATCATTTTGGGACCGGTTCTTTAAGTTTAAGACCGATTTGGGCCTTTTCCAGACCGGTTCATTCCGTTTTTTGAACCGATTCGGGCGTTTTTCAGACCGGTTTAGTGTTTTTCAGACCGATTCAAGGCTTTTCAGACCGGTTCATTCAGTTTTGAACCTATTTTAGCCAATTTTTATTCGGTTCAGTGGGTTTTAGAATCGATACGGTCTATTTTTAACAGGTTTGTCCAATTTTTAGACCGGTTCAGCTCTGTTTAGGGCTATGTGGGTGTTTTAGTTGTGGTTTAAGACCGATACGGGCCATTTTAAGGCCGATTCAGTGGTTCTTGACACACTTAAGCACAATTATGATATCGGTTTATAAAATTTTTGGACTCTTTTGGGCCCATATCATTGAATCATTTGGTTTTGGATTTAATGTAGGGCAAATTTGTATGTAATTTGGTTTATG
>JAANDH010001346.1:0-51885 GCA_011799765.1 Nymphaea thermarum | reverse complement strand
CACCAATTATATCAAACTTATCGAGCACTACTTCCAGGTTGTGCACAATAATGATCCTAATTCAGGAAAAACAATGGTCAGTTGCAATAGAAGAATGTTAACAATAGAAGTAAGCATAATAAAGAGAGTCACCAGCTTACTTGCAATTCTTTAAAGTATTGCAAACATACTCAAGTAATTTAATTATAGAGCCCTTCTGCAGCTGTCCCGACTTAATATAATGAATCAGTTGAGAAGCAAGTACACATCGCTTCAAGTAGGTGCCATCTGAGAGATGCAATTTGTATTTGTCAATTGCAGTTGCAGTAATCGATCCAATGTCATAAACCTGAAGAACAGGCTTTATGTGCTGCTGCCCTTCACTCACCATAGCAATGGCATCGTTTGTCAAAGATACATGCATGATTTACTTCTACTGCACAAAAGAGAGGAGTGAGCAGAAAAAAAAAATCAAAACACAAATGTAAGAATCTACAAATACTCTTGTACAGACTCTGCAGATGAGGGATGTAAATGAGGGAAGCAGTATGTCTACAAATGAGGGAAATATTATATACTATAATAATGTACACATATATATAATATAGTCCATTTCCTATATTCTTTATTTGTTATTGTTTAACATGATGATAACAACAATCAAGGTTGACCAGGTCCTCGACAAAATATGACTTAGTCACATTTTTTTTACTGCACCAGACTCCTTCATTTCAAGTCTGGGGCACATCCAAAATTGAATATAAGCCCAAAGTTCCCCACATATCATCATTTCAAGGCAAAGATATCAGGTACCAGGTTCTGCATGGATCCAACGGAAGACTTCACCTCTAAGTCCATCCAATACCAGCTTTGATCAAAGAATGCAAACAATAGGCAATTTCCTTCTTTTGAAGCTGAGAAACAGAATCCACATATACTATCTATCAGTATTTAGTCAATAAAAAACATCTAATAAGTTGCATGCTATATAATGTCGAACGATTTTCATTCAATTTTGAGTGGATGATTGGGAGCTGAAGATTTGCCCTCCTGCATCTGATAAAGGGCAATGTCTATACCAGTATCACAAAATGCTCTCACAAGAATTCACAATCTCCAAGAACTAGGGCTATAATCCCACACTCACAATAATAATAATAAAGAGATTTGATTTTATTCTCCAAATGCATGCTCTCTTCCATCTGATGCATGATTGTTTTTCAAAACATAGTTATTCTCATGCCACATGTGCATTATAATCTTTAATGAGTACAGAGAAGAAAACACTTTTATTTCCTAGAAAAAAGTTATGAAAATCTTACTCAGATATAGCAGGGGAAGGAACTGCTCTCCTGTTTGGAAGAGAACGTACAGGGGAAGGAACTGCTCTCCTGTTTGGAAGAGAACGTACAGGGGAACAGAGCAGGGGAAGGAACTGCTCTCCTGTTTACAGGCGAGAAAGACAGGAAGAAAACGTAGAGGGGGAGAGACAGGCGAGAAAGACAGGAAGAAAAAGTAGAGGGGGAGAGGGCGCCTGTTGACAGGAGAGAAGGACAAGAGGGCAGCATTAAATGTGCGGGCAAAGAACTGAGAAAGGACAAGACGGCAGGGGGGGAAGAGTGCACACGCGCAGGCAAAGAACTGAGAAAGGACTAGACGGCGGCAGTTTCAGAGATCTTGCTGCTTCTAATACAAAGAACTGAAATCTGGAACCATTTAAACTAGTTTATTCCAATTAGACAAGATGTTCATCTTCAAGCGCAACAAAACTTTTATGACTATGAGAGGTCGTTTGATGACCACAAGACACGCAGAACAGGACATGCGTGTCCTGTTTAGTAAATTTCTTCATCAAACATTGGACAGAAGACAGGGTGGACAGGACGGACGGCTGAGCGATGGTATAAATACTGTTTTTGTTCCGTTCTGTTCCGAGCTAACCCTCGGAACAGACAGGACAGAAATTTCGTCTCCCGCCCCCGACGACCCCGAGCCCTCGGCCTCCTTCTCCCCGAGCTCTCGACCTCTGCCCCCATCTCCTTCTCCTCCACCTCCGCCTCCATCTCCCATGCCTTTCTCCTCTTCTCCGCCCCCGACCTTACTTTCTCATCCATCTCCGCCCTCATCTACGCCCCCGAGCTGCCCTATTCATATTTCTCTCCTTCTCCTCTGCCGCCTGAGCTGCCCTAGCCGTCACCCTGTAGCCCCTTCTTGTCTTCCGTGAGGGGCCCCTCACGCTTCTTCACCCTCCTTCAACCTCTCGCCTCCTTCAGCTGCCCCTCGCCCTGCCAATCAAGCCATCTGCAACCTCTCAGCGTAGCAGCTCCTCAGCTTCCTCTTCTCCTCTCCTTAGCAGGGACGACAGCTCTCTGCTGCAGCAACAGCTTCTCGTCGAGGTAAGGGCATCCTCTTTCTCTCTGCTTGGTTAGTGTTCATTGATCCTTTGTAATTATGATATGCATCTCTTGAATCTGTATATAAGTCAGGCCGGTAACTACGAATGACACTCAAGCTTTGCCTTCTGAACTGCATATTTGCCCTTGTTTTTTTTTTCTTTTTTCCTGAATTGCTCTGTTGTTACTCGAAGTTCAAAGAAGATGAAGTGCCTGAACACCAACTCGTTAAGTTCCTTCTTTCCTCCTCTTTTTTTTTTTTTGAATGACGATCGACCAAACTTCCAAGCACTATATATCAGGCCTGATGTCTGCAATAATAAATAGTATTAATTGGCGTCCTTTGATTACCAGCTCCTAATGATTGGTGCTTTCCGATGGAATCATACACTTGTGCATATCATAGAGTTCTCCTAAAAAAGGACAACTCAATGCTCTTGGCTTTCTGAAACGCCCAACATTTTACTCACTTCCATGGAAGCACTGTTGCAGAAGAGATGTGGGGAGTTAAAAGAGGATAGAATTGTCCTTCCTCATTAACTTCTTAAAGAAAATTTCAAAACAAATTTGCTTGGGTGTTGGATCATGACAGGTAGGTTCAAACTGAACCAAGAACCTTGACATATCTCGGTCATCCATGATCAATATCATGCGAATGAGTACTTGTTGAAAAGGGCAGTGAGTCTACTTTGCCATAGCATAATCAGAGGTGAATTTAAGCTGATGTTCTTGAAGATATAGGATCTGTAGTAAGAAAAACTTGGTTGGAATTAGAGTAGCCACAGAAGGACCATACAGGCGAGTGTTTACATAAAGTGTACTTGTATTATAAAGGCCAAAGGGAACTTATTCTGTTTTCATATGCTGAAAGCAGATTATAAAATCAGATGCCTTTTAAGAACTAGGGAAAGGTTCTATGCACTGCCCTTTGTGGAAATGTACACTCTCATTTAGCCTACGACACATAAAAGATGGTGTTCTAAAAGTTGTTTGGTGTGATGGGTAGTACCGTAGTAGTACTCTATCAGGCTATTTGTTGGTCTGTGATGGCTGAATGACTTTTAGCACACCAGTTGATTTGTTGAAGGGTGATCTTCATTTGTTGTCGGCAGCCTACAAGTTTGGTGCCCTTTCACTGTAAACTCTTCATTTGTTGTCAGCAACTTACAAGTTATCTTCAGCTGATTGATTGTCATTTTTATTTCTTCTGTATGTGGATCCTTCTAATGAAGAAGCTCATTTGGTGTCTTTTTACACAAATGTAGTTTCATGAACAGGTTTTACCTGTTTCAGGTTGTCTGTGATTCTTCTTGAGCTTGTTCTGTGGCTTACGACTGAAAAGAGAGGACTGAAGAGCGAGCAGCTTCCTAAAGGTTTGTCTTGAATCAATACTTTTCCAGAATTCAAAAGTGATTGGTTTCAGAATTTTACAATATCGAAGAGGTAACTTAGCAAAGGTTGGCTTTCAACCTTAAAGTGGTAGTTCTGTTAACAGAAGAAGTCTTGCTAAGAAGTCATGAAATGCTTGATTTGAGGAGTGTTAGTACAGTTAAGGTCAATATCTACAAATATTTCTAATCCACATTGAACATTTTGCCACTTTTGGCTGTACCAAGTTCGTTTCCACCAGCTCACTACTGAATTTTTAGTCTGCCCCACAAGGCACAGAGCTATCCATGTATGACCAGAAAGCACCAGTGAGGTACCTTACACCTAAATTATGTTATGTCAAAAAAAAATCCCAAATCAGAATTGCGAAGTTTTAAGCCCATTTAAACCATATATTTATGTTTAGTATTCCCGCCTCTTCACTATATAATAATATAATACATAGAACCATATATTTATGTTTTTAGTGAGGTGCTGTTGGAATTCCCTTACATAAAAAACTGATACACAACGAAAAGGCTTGGCCTTTTATTCCTGTTAAAAGAGAGTTTTTAAGTTTGAAACTACAAATACGTATTTTTTTCACACCTAACATAATATCCCAAATATAAAAAATAAGCATTTTATAAGTGCCATAAAAGGACTGGTATTCTTTTCTGTGAGCTGCCATCTGAAATGAGAAGTCTAGCCACTGTATTCATTTATTGGGTTTGGGAACCTGCTCCTCTTGATTTTCATTGAGGTTCATTTTGGCATCTTCCTTTTTTTTTTCTTTTTGGTTAAATAAACAAAAATTCTTATAGATGTTTGCTTTTATTCTACAATGATCTAATAATAGTGTGGTAATCAGTTGTTTCCTGTGAAAACATTGTTTCCCTTTTTTTTCCAAGAACAAGCATGATAACTCTATTTTACTGTACTCTTTTTTCTTGTCCTTTTCTCATTGCCGTTTATCAGTTGCAGGCTACTAGCAGACCAACCGTAGCTTCCGTTGCAGCCCATCAGCAGCTTCTCGTCAAGGTAAAGGCGTCCTCTTTTTCGCCCTTTTTCCCCTTTTCAATGTGAAGATAGATATATTAATATACTTGTAGTTTCCTTCATGTTATAACAACCAGATATTTTCATAAGGATGCATTGATCAATTGCTTCAATGCAGGAACCAGACGGTGATGCATCTTCTCAAGTATTGCATGACTTCGATGGGAAGAGTAGTGTGCAGGACAGAAGACTAGTTATCTAACAAGTTGTCATAGTTGTTTTTGTTTTATGGCTTACAACAATTGAATATTTTAAACAATTTGTACGAGACCATGGTGTTTTAGTTCATCAGTGGTGGTGATACAGGCGAATATGTCAATGTTGTATTTTGCTTTTACAGTCGATGTAATAATTCTTGCTTCATCTATCAGATGTTTTTGTAATTGTTCGATACTTGTTAATACTTGTTAACATTGATGGGAAAAATTGTGAGATGTCCGTTTTTGTACTATGGCATTCAAGAATAATGATTCATTTTATATTTAATTGAAAGCCTTTCTTGCTTGAACTGTAAAGATATTTGAAGAGATGTCATGTTGTGGCTAAGAGACCCACCAGATCTCTTTCTTTCCATCACATTCGCCATCCGCCAGTTCCTGTGTATTTGATTAAATGTATGTTTTTACTCTTTACAAAAACAAACGTCAGACAGGACAGACAGAGCAAAGAGAACAGACACACACGAAACAAATGCCGGACAAGAAGAACATAGCGTTTTGTTCTTAAAACTGTCAAACGATGGACAATGAACACCATTGACAGGATGAACAGAACAGCAGTGTAATGGACAGGACGTTCTGTCTGTTCTGTCCTATGGTACAGCCATCAAACGACCTCTGAGCAATATGACAGAATAAGAATTAAGATATATTTATGCAGCAGAAAGACCGGTCAATTGTGCATTCCCCTTCATATCACTGAAACAATAGTTTCTCTTGACAAGAAAAACTTTTCATAGTATTGACCAAACGGTCCAAATAACTTCAGAATTTTTATAAAAGTTTGTATATCTGTATATACGTATATATATATAGATATAACAAGCATCTGACAAATTTTTGTACTTAACATAGAACAAAGTGTTCAAAAACCTATATTCATTACGCACCTTGCGCACTGCTGCCCTTTAACAAAGGGGTTTTGAGTTGGCAAGGAATAATGGAAGTTCGAACTTAAAAAGTCATTTCTTGTTGGCGCATTCTTAAGAGCTCAACCAGGTCATTTTAGGAGCCTTCACTTATGAGGCAGAATAGTTGTTTGACATACTTCTGCATAATACACAATTTGAAGTTAAATTATCGACAGTATGTAGCAGGCAAGATGATCTCAAGTAGAGAAGGTTGAAACTTGAAAGCAAATAAGACACATACACTTTCCTCAAACCCAAATTTTCTCTTTTAGACATCAGTCACCATACTTGATATGCTGCCAATAAGTCTCCTGCCCTTAAAAGGATTAGCTGCCAAACAAAACAGAGCAAATGCTCTGGAAGATAATTTGTAATTGTTTAGTCTTCCATGGCTAATAGGGTATACATATAGGAGATGAGCAAAACTGATCCCAGAAGGGGACAACAATAAGAGACGAAATTCGATGCTGACAATATCAGTAAGTATGATTTGCTTCTTTACAGCCCTGTCGACCATGTGAAATATATGGTCTGCGAAAACGAAAAGCAAGGCCGAAAAAGCAATACCGACACCATGTTTTATCGTGGTCTTTAGCCACATTCATTTCCAAGTAAATTTGGATAGCCAGTCAAATGAGCAGTACAGATACTAACAAATTTCCAAAACTAAAGCCTAAGGGTTTTCAACCCGTCGCCCAATCGGAGCACCACTTGGTTGGTACCCCTTTTTGGGTAAATTCCTTCCCTCTTCGCGCTCTTTCTGCTCTCTCCGTCCCTGCCTCTTCCTTGGCTCCCTTTCTATGAAACTAGCTTCATTGGAATACACAGTACGCTGGTTTCTCTAATGGCACCGAAGGAACAGTTAGAAGCAATAAGGTTCAGTTGGTTTCCTTCATTGGCCCACCCTTTTCACACTTCTTCTCAAACTTGGGGATATCTGTTTTGTTCCATGTTTTTTCGTTTCTTTTTCTGATTTTAGTTCGTTTTGTTGCTGAAGGGTGCAAAGGTCTTGATGGTTGGTGCTGGACGCATCGGTTGTGAGCTTCTTAAAGGTTGAGAAATGGTTTAATATTGCAAGGAGACTGCTACCATTCTGTACTAGAGTGGGGTCTTCAAAGGCCCTTTCGTCTTCTTCTTTAGGGGAAAATTTTGAAGTAATAAGGGTACTAGCTGGCTTGCAATCTACCATTCCAGCTTGTTCAAGTACTTCTTTGGCATATTTAGATTGGCATAGAAAAAAAGTCCTTTTGACTCCCAAAAATGTTCATATCTGCATGTACATGTGTGTTGTGTTGTATATTTATTTATTTATTCTATCCATATCTGCTTGTACATGTGTGCTGTGTTGTATATTTATTTATTTATTCTATCCATAAAACACATGTAAGCATGCTTATTGGTGTAAGCTGAGTTAGCAATGTTTGTGCATCTATGCATGTGTACGCATGTGTGTAGCAATAAAGCACGCTTGAACACTTTTTTTTTCATGTACCTTGACAAACCTTTTCCCCGGGTCGTTGCTGTAGAGATCTGGTTTTGGGCCTCACGTTTTACTAAATTTTTCAATTGAATTCTTCCTTTTAAATTCCATCATTGGTCTGCGTAGTACATTGATGAATTATATTAGAGAAGACCTGAAGGGCCTTCTGCTGTAGGCATAGTTCGTTGGTATGTTTTGTGCCTGTCTTGTGGTCAAACTAGTTATAAGATTTTTTTCTTCCAGCTAGATGGCTGCATCTCTAATGCTATAGAATATTGGGCTGATATAATTGATATATACTTTTATCTATCAATTTACAATGTGCATGGTTGACCTTCTGGAACCAATTTTTTCTCTTTTTTTTTTCTGTTATATGTGCATCCAACTTTTTTTATTTTGGATATTTGGTTGACATTTGCTTAAACTTCTAGTCTTGATTTACATTTCGTTTTTCTGTAGGTTTGTACTAAATTGTTACCGTGGAGGAATAGTGCTTTGATCATGTCACAATTGTGGATCAAAAGGTTCTCTCATCAACATCTGCCAGATGATTGGTTGTGTAGGGCAGCAGTCTGTTGGTGGTCGCCGTGTTCCAAATGGATTTATGGAGCGGAGTCCTTTGATCATGTCACATGGAAGGTTCCAAGGGAATTTATCAGGAAAATGTGTCAACTAGGGCTGTTATCTCTCCAGATCCAAACCTGAAAATTACAAAGGTTAGTGTCAGCAATTGATCAGTGGCAGTTTTACATGCAAGAATTGTATGTATCTTTCTGGGGTTTTGAAGTTTGGCAATAGAGAGCACATTGCAGAGGAACTGAAACATGGTTGCATTGTTGAGCGACATTTAGAGGATGGGGATGCTGTACTTTTTAACAGACAGCCAAGTCTACACCGGATGTCTATCATGTGTCACAGAGTATTCTTTTACTTCATATTGCCTTCATGTCATAGGTTTCTATAGTTGAGGATATGTATGATATAAAAACTTTCAGTTTATTTTGGTAACTGTTTTGAACTGCATAGTGAATGTGGGAATTGAATTTGAGAATATGCCACTTAATACCCTCTTAACCTGACCAGGCATGCGTATCAGTCTAATATTCTCCTCCATTGAATGGGTTACACCACATATTTGGGCCATATATGAAATAGTTTCTTCGATGATTCTGTGTATATGGTTTTTCACATCGAATATGACACAATCCATGTGCATATGCTTCCAACAACACTGGCTGCTCTTGAGCTGAGGGTAACCCCATTGTTGCAAAGAAATAATATGTACATGTCCCAAAAAAATGATGCACAACATCTTAATGCTGCTTCATCCAAAAAAGAGAGAGAGAGAGAAGATTTTGATCATACTGCCCATTTCAAAACAAAGTTCAAAAAAAAAAGAAAACTACAGAAACCTCAATTTCTCAAAAAACTGAATCTTAGCCTCCTTCAAGTGTGCATGTGCATCTACTTCACTTGCAAGACAATGTTTTGTTCTTGCTGCATCCAAACGTCTAATAAGAAGAGAAAGAGAGGGAGAGAATGAGAATGAGACAGCCCTTATAACAAAAGGTTATATTCTCATAATATGACAACCTATAAAATTTTGCTTAGGTAGTTCCATGTGTGCTTCCCTTTTCTTTATGCATTACTTTGTTCAACAGTACTCTTTAGATGACATTTAGTTTTCTACCTTAATTGTGATTGTGTTGTGCATTGTGCATCTTTTTTTTTCTCGGTTTTGTGTGGCTTATAATGTGATTGTGCATGCATGTCCTTTATTTATGATTTATCATGTCCCAGTAGTACACCAGGGAAATACGTAGTTCCTTTCCCAATAGCTATCGACGAAAGGACTGCTACTTAGTCTTCTTATTTTCCATTGCTTTCTCTCCATACTATTTTTATGGTATATGGTCATTGATCAGTTGACTTAGCCTCAGCACATTCTTCCTTCAAGAAACTTTAATTTTAGGTTGTTTTCATTTGGTTTATGAGGTTGAAATCCTCTTATGTAGTTAGGAGATTTATCATAGTTAGGCAGTGGGCACTTTCCAAAGACCTAGGCAAATGTGAACTTGAATGTGCTTAATTTACCCTTCCAAAGGAAGCACCATTTCTTTCGTACACAAGATGCTGTCTTCAACCAAGAGGGAAAATGATCTCCCATTTTAGTAGAACATTTTTACTGAACGAGAGCTGTCATTCCATACAATTCTCAGCTTTTAGGTACATTAGATGGGGTCAGACATTTAAGATCAAACTTTGGAGAAACATGAAGCAATGAAACTAGTTGATGAATTAGTTGCAAATGTAAATAGAACATGAAACTATGAAAATATTTTATACCCTACTTGTGAGAATCCATGTGCACAAGCCACTTTTTTTTGTAGTTGACAAACCCCTGATTTGGACTCTTAAAACCATTCACTTGACAATCTAGGTTGACTCAAGCAATCCCTAACTTGACTCCCTAGATTTGATAACGGAGATTTTTCTCTTCCTCTTACACAAATGCAGCTGCAAAGTTACTTATTTTTGTTTATTTTTCTTCACTAAAAGGGAGAAATACAACTACAAGTTTGTGTCCCTAGTTTTTCAATTTCTTTTCTTGCTTTTGTTTCTCTAGTCCTCTAGAATTTTAAGTTTTACTGTCAACTGGGAAAAATGAACTAAGTAGGTCACTATGAAGCAAAAATGCCAATAAAGGGAAAAGGTTTTTTTTTTTTTTTTTGTAATTTGGTGGTAAAGAATGAATGTTGTTTCATCTCCTTATTTACTTACTATTTGTCCAGGAGGAACATTATGTGTTGAATCTTCATTTTTGCTTGTTGTAGATATCATGTTAGGGCTGATCTAGACTTTATTTGCAAGCCATAGGGTCCATGTTGATGAGGCAAGGTATAATGTTTTAGTACACATTCTAGTTTCTATTTTTAGTTGCTTATGTTTTCTGCTAGTGAAGATATTGGAACCATGCTGCTTATGTTTCAGTGAACATTTTCCAATATAACTACTACTAAGGTTAGTATTGCAAAATGTGTAGAGAGGAACCAAGATTTGAAAGATATGTTGATCTCAAGCAGGCATTCTATCAATTTCTTACCTAATTGCTTGTGCAATGTTAGCATTGGGTGTCATCCATTTGAAATGGAGAAGAGAGAGAGAAAGAGCCTATATGTTAACCCAGTTGGGCATGAAAAATTGTAGGTCCATTAGCACAAGCTTTCCTCAAACCAAGTGGAAGGTAAGATGGTTGATTTAAAACTTTCAACCATTTGAACTCACCTTCCCTTTTGATATCTTGTTATGTTCTTTCCACTTCTTTGACTTTGTTTTTTTATTAGTTCGATAATGTATAGGACAAGCTTTAGGTGCTACTCAGCTAAACCAGCTTTCTTTTTTCTCTTCTCAATGAGATGCCATATTTTTGTTACTTTTAAGGTCATCTATAAGCACATTGGCATTCATCTTCCCCTCTCTTTCATGTGTTGCTTTTGGAGTTATGTTTGCCTTAAGCTGTAGTGCCAAAATTTTCTATTATGTACTTTTTTATTTTATGTATGGCTCTATTACTATCATTGTTAACATTTTTCCATGTGTCCATTGATTATATATATTTTTTAGTTTCACAAAGGGTTTATGTAAAAAAAAAGGTTATGAAAATTATAGATTATTTTTCAATTTATTCTAAAAAAAGCATACTGACAGTGGTGCTCAGATTCACCGCTATAACAGACCATGGGCTAACACCCTGCCACAGCCACCGCTATAGTTTATCAGCATGGCACATTTATACCGGTGATTTCCTTCACTGGTGTAGCCTTGTGTTTACGGCGGTAGCAGTGACCAAGCCACCAGTGTAGACCTATATCGATGATAGACCGTTGAAAGATCACTGCTATAGACTTTTTTTGTAAATAAACATAACTTATAGAAATGGCAGCGTTCCCTAAAAAATCAACTATGCAGTTTTTTTGGAAAAAAAAACTTGGACTTCATAAAGCGAGTTGGATCTCAAGATTAACAACAATTCCATACCTCCATTAGATTTTTATGGATCTCTTCATTCTCCTTGATTCCTGCCTATATGGGGCTAGTGCCGAAGTACAGGAAAACAAGAGCTAGAACCAAACTGCAAAGGTTGGTCTAATCATGAAATTCTCCTCAGTTCTACTAATCACATAATAAGCCTAGTGACATGATGATTGGGACAAACAAGGTGTAAGTAGTCTTTTGAAATATGAAAATATGCTCAAATTGTTGGCTCTGATGCAATGGAGCTTAAGATGAGGATTAAAATTAGAAGAGAAAAAACATTGTTTCATACGATTCCAAAATTGATGAGGGTTATTTTTTTTCTAAGTCTATGTGATCATGTATGAATTCTCTTCAATTAGTTCCAAGAAAATAAAACAAATCATGCCCAAATCTATAAAAAAACACCTAGAGTTGTAAAGCTCAAATGACATTCAGAAAATTAGACAAATAGAGAGTAAGCTTACTCAAACAAGAACAGGTCTCATCACGGTCGCCAAACTATTTGCACGTAAATTTGATTGCTCTACATGTTGATCGTTCAATAGTTGATTTATTTCTCTTTCATTTGTGTATGATTTTTTAAAGATGGGCCCGACATGTTCGTACAATAATTGACCATTCCTAGAGCCTTTACCCAAGGTAATCATGCCAATAACTAAATTTTACCATTCTATTGACTAAATATTGTCTAAATATTTAAGTGTCATCTCGATCTTAATCCAAAAATAAAGCAAACATCCCCAAGTTTTTTTTAAATAATACTTTATTAAAATCTAATTTGGCCTTCAAAACCTAGAATTTGTAATGAAATATCATTAAATTATCGTTATTGTCATCATAGGTCATGCAACCATCAACCCTAAGCTTTATGATGCATGCATCTCAAAGATGTTTTCAAAAAGCTTGTTTTTGAAATACTTATGTGTTTTGAAATTTTTTTTTTAAAATGGATGCAATCATGCAAATTAGAAAATGATGTGTCAAAATAAAATTTAATCAAGTTTGGATTACATCGTATAGCCAAGTTATTACCTAGAATAAAGAGACATAAGTAGAGGGGGAGAGAGAGATGAGAATGAAGGAAAAAGAGACAAAGAAATATAGGAAAAACAGAGAAAAAGAGAGAACTAAAAAGATACAAAGAGAAAGATAATAAGGAAGAGGACTAAAGAGAGAAAGAAAGAAAAGAGAAAAAACAGAGGGAAATTAGAGAGAGAAAGTAGAGAGAGAGTAAGAGCAAGAGAGAAAATATAGAGAGAGAAAGAAAAAATGATAGAGAGAGAGAAAGAGAGAAATAGAGACAGAATGGAAGAAAGCTAGAGAGGATGATAGAGAGAGAAAGTATAGAGAGGACAAGAGAAAGAAAGAAAAATAGAAGAAAAAGAAAGAAAGAGGCATGAAGGAAAAAGGGTTATACCTGACCCCAAATTTACTTAATTGACAATGAAAATAAATCTAACTGGGTTAATTTGAGGTTTTAAGAAATGGTTATATATTCCCTAATTCAACATTAGTATGACGGATAGGGATTAAAATTAAAAATTAGCTGCAAGAGAAATGTGCATACTTTTCCCTAACTAACAAGAAAATTAAAAAAAGTTAGTATACTTATTTGAAATTTGAAGAAATGATTATTTCATTATCATGAATCAAGATTAGTACCATGATTAAGAGGTTAATCATTCTTAAATTTCATTTAAGCAAATTAATAAAGAGAATCCTAAGTCTGAGAGAGAGAGGCATACTTACCTCTTTTGAGGCATAATTTACAAAGAAACTAAGTTCTAAACTAATCTAAACATGATAGAATAAAATAAAAATTAATTAAAATAATATTATAATCATGCAAAGAAAGTAAAATGAAGAAGAAAATAGAAAGGATGAAATTATCTAAAGCATTCCTTTTCTGAAAGCATGTGTGTGTGTGTGTGAGAGAGAGAGTGAGAGAGAGAGCCTCTAAGGGGATAAATAGACAAAGATCTTTAGGCGTTCATCTGTTGATATTTGTCCATGGATGGTTAAATGTCCACCGTGTGTCATTTGAACACACAAAGATCCATGGCTCCCCATCGAGTACCGAGCCCATTGCCAAGCCTTACGCTTTGTTTGGTTGGAGTGAAAGGGAAGGAAAGGAAGGGATGGAATGGGAGAGAAAGGGAAGGGAAGGGAAGAGAAGTTGAAGGGAAAGAAATTGAATGGAAAGGAAAGGAAAGAGTTGATTAAAATGCTTGTTTGGATAGAAAGGGAAGAGAAAGGAATGGAATGGAAAAAAAAAACTAAATAA
This sequence comes from Nymphaea thermarum, assembly GCA_011799765.1. Lineage (NCBI taxonomy): Eukaryota > Viridiplantae > Streptophyta > Magnoliopsida > Nymphaeales > Nymphaeaceae > Nymphaea > Nymphaea thermarum. The sequence continues at coordinate 38,155 of JAANDH010001346.1, read as the reverse complement.
CACATGGATTTAGAAAGGAGAAAAAGAAAAGGAGGGATAGTGTGGGAATAAAGAACTCTTCCACTTACATTTCTTTCCTTTCCCTCCCAATCCGTTCGATTTGAGAGAAAAGGGATTTACACTAGACAATCCCTCCCTTCTCTTTCATTTCCTTTTCCTCTCCTTGTAGTCAAACACGCTTTGCCTCTTTCCCTCCATTTCCCTTCCTTTCCCTCCTACCAAACAGGCCGTTAGTAACAGGTTTTGTGCACTCAAAAATCTGAAATAGCATTTTGGATTTGGAATAGGAGTCCTCGACTAACCCTTGAATTTTGGATCTATATGTGACTATTTAGATTTTAGAACTGATGTACAGTGTAATTTGAAGACTTGATCCAAAGTGATATTTCAACCAAGATTGGATGTTGAAAGTGTGATTTGAACCAAATTGGATAAAAAAGAGGTAGTTTGGATCTAAAAGGATCTAAAACTGATATTTTGGATCTGAATGGACCCGATAATAATATTTTAGAACTGAATGGTTCTGAAAATGAGCATTTGGATCCAAATGCATATTAAACCGATAAATGGGTCCAAAAGATATCATTTGGATCTTAAAGGATGCAAAAGTCATAGTTTGAATTCAAATGGATCTGAATGTGATATTTTGGATCCAAATGGATCGGAATGTGATATTTTAGATCTGAATGGATCAAAAAATAATATTTTAGAATCGAATGGATCCGTAAGTCATATTGTGGATCTGAATCGATTCGAAAGGGATAGTTTGGTTTGATGGATCTGAAAGAGATAGTTTAGATTCAAATAGGTTCGGAAGTGATATTTTAGTTCCAACTGGATCTTAAAGAGATACTGTGGATCTGAATAGATCTGAATGGGACAGTCTGGTCCAAATGGATCCAAAACTGACATTTGGAATCAAATGGATCTGAAAGATTTGAAATGGGTCCAAAAGTGAGATTTTGGATCTGATATTAACAATTTGGATCCGAAAGGGTAGGGTTTTGAACTTTATTCGGCCCTATCTTGGGTTTTAAGGCACAGATCTGATCTAAGTTGTGCTTGGCATTGGAAACGATGCGATAATTTGGATTGGGTTGATATTTTGAATTGGGGGTTTGAATTGAACCCATGATCCGGGTTAACAGTAAAATGGTAACATAATGTTTGGGTTATAGGCAAAATGGAGATTTTGTCCAAGTGAAATTTTGGGTGTTCAGATTGCTAAAAGGCACACATGAATGATGCTCTTGTAGCTTCTAGAGAAAGTTCTAACGATGATTTCTTGTTAAACATAATTGGTTAAAAATCTAATGTTATTTAACTTGACCAATTAGATGTAAGGATCGGACATGATATTTGGATTTATCTCTCGAGCTTTAGGCTTCGACTCTGAATTGGGATCCTGGGGTTTTCTATTTTCCAACAAAAATGAAGCATGTCGAGCCCGAACTGCCTTGATATCCGAGATAGGTTTTTTTAATACAAAAAATTCGTGGTTCCTAAATCAATTTTTTACTTACGCGTTCTATTAATATGAATTTTATGGTAGCTGATTCTTTAAAATAAGAGCTGGCCTCCAAATAGCCTTGTTGTTTGGATTCTCTTTTTATTTTTTAAAGGAATGTTCATGCAAGAAAGAAGAATGTCCAAAAGAGGACAATGAAGCAACAAGACAAGCTCACCTTGGGGCGCCTTTTTGGTCCTACATAAATGCACATAACACCTTATCGTGAGAAACTTTAGTCTCGCATCGCATTGAAAGGGGGGGTTTCGCTAAATGATGTTTACCATGGACAAAAAAACACGTCTCTTTATTGATGCGGAAGGAAGAATTTACCAGTAAATGTTAGACATATAAAGGTTGGACATTCAGTGACATACTTTTATTAAGAATGTTTTCCTTCAGTAACGTTTTCAGAAAACATCAGTAAAGAGCTGTCTTCAATGATATTCATAGGAAAGTGGCACTGAAGGTCCCTGCTTGCTTGGTCATCACTAAAGGCTCTTGTCTTTGGTGAAGTTTGCGGAAGACGTCACTAAATATCCTCCTTGAGTAATGCTCTCTGGAAAACGTTGACGAAGTCTTCGCTTTGAAGGTCTTCAGTAGCGTTTCCAGAGAAACACCACCTTTTTTTTCCTTTTTGTTTTTTTGAGTATACAAGTCTTGTCTTCGGTGGCATTTCCCAAAAGGTCCCAGCCTGGATTGTATTGTAATCAAAATAATTAGAAATCTTTGAAGGTTTATACGGAGCTTAGCTGGACGACTAGTTTCCTTTTGTTCTTCAAGTCATTGACCAAAGATATTGGAGGATTGGTGCTTTGATCCTAACTGACTTTGAATCCCCAGCGGACACCTCATGCCTTAACCTCTTAGCAGTTAGCACACTTGTTGGCAGTGTTGTTTCATGCTTTGAAGCGTACGCCTTGGAGTCATGTTTACCTCAAACGCCTCAAGGCATAGGTGTGAGGACTGAGTTGCACTTTATTCCTGAAGCGTGCGCTTCACTGGATGGCTGAGGCGTACGCATCAAGCAACATAATCTTTTTTCAACACAGCATTGAAAAATCTAGTAAAACTCTTTCCAAGCCCTTACAAACGAAATTATTTAAGAAACCTGTGTTTCTGAAGCTTCTCTTTCTATTCAGTGGCTGCTGGCCCTTTCTGCCGGCCCCCTCTCTCGATTCTCATCACCAGCCACATCTATTTCTGTCAACCCTCACCCCACTTTTCTATATATGCTTCTTTCTTCGATTCCCTCTCTTCAGGGGTGGAGGGAAGGGGGGCAGCAGGGGCCTTGGCCCTTCCTCTGATTTTAAAAACTTTAAAAAATTGTGTAAATGTAAAAAGTTTTAGTTTAATATATATATAAATTTTAAAAATTTCTATTTCGGCCCCTGTTAAAATTTTGAAACTTCAGTTTGGCCCCTACGACAAAAAATTCTTGGCTCCGCCCCTGTTTCTCTTCATCCATTGCCTGCACCAGGAGGGCGACAAGAATCCCAGTGCCTGCCCATGGAGTATGGATCAGATGTGGTAGATTGATGAAAACATCTCCGCTGAATCCCTTCCAGTATATCATCCTTATATTATCTCCATTCCTTTTGATCCTTACAATATAATAGCCTTGGTGCCAACGAGGGTCGTTGGTAGGCAGACATAGACATATTTTGCATGCCATTTTCAAAGGGCAAAATGTATTTTGTAGAGGTTTGATAGTTGATTTTTACATAATTATAAACATATTTTCGTTAACTAAAAAAAGACTTAAGGAGTGTTTGGGTGTCACGATTAAAGCTATTTTGGAGGAAAAACTGCAGTTTTACCTTCAAAATGATGTGTAGGATGTGTTTGAACGATGACCGAAACTAATTTTGTGAGAAAACCTAGTTGAACAAAATACCGTTTTCTCCAAACTATTCACAAAAAATATCAATTTTTTTCGTAACTGCTCGAGTACCATGGGTTTTGTGAGAATGTGCATTTAAGTCCCTTTAAGCTTCATCCCTCAACCAAAGATCTTGCATAGGTCTAATGGAGGCTTTATAAGGGTTGTGCTTGTTTATGAGAACATGATTAAGTACTGTAAAAATTCACTTCAAACGTGATAAGACTCTAATTGACAAGCATGCCACTCAAGCGATGGGCAGTCCCCAAAACACGTTGAGAGTAAAATCCGCTCCAAACTGCTCTCTAATGTGGGATAGGCCTTAAGTTCTATGTTACATGGGTGCAGGTATGGCATGAGTTTGGATATGGCGGTACTAGAACAGACATGACAGTTGTCAGTATGCAGGTATGACAAATTTTTAAATTCTTAAAACTGATAAAATGACAAAAAAAATTAGTTCATACTTGTAATATCCCATGAACAAGTTTTCAAGCAAAATATTGGTAATCTCATACTACATTAAAAATAACAAAACGATGCAAAACAAAAAAATTATAATGAACAAAAATTGAAAGAATAAAACAACACACAATAATGTAATCATAAGAATATGATAACCGGCATTTAGGCTTGTGCCTAAGCTTGGGTTATCATCACTTGACAATATCACTTTTGTTTGGTTGATGAAGACTGAAGAAAATCTGTCATCAAATTGTGTCTAAGTTTGTACAGTCCTTTGTTTTGCTATTATGTACTTCATTTGCTTACGTTGAGTCTTTACTTATACTTGTTCACTTGTAAGGGAGTACCCTCCCACCGGTCCAAGTGTCATGTTAGGGATTCTATGTTTTTGGTGGTCGGCATTGAAATCCTTGTACGCGGCTTCGGCCAACCCTATATAAGCAAGTCAAGATTATTCTCTTTTCTTATTATTCTCGTGATGTACAAAGTTTTTCAAGAGAAATACATTGCGAGTTTTCTTTATTCACACTGCTTTCTTTGTGCACTTTGTTTTCCCAACTGATCTTTTGTGCCTTTTCGATGGTTTGAAGGCTGACGACAAATAGATTCTTGTCGTGCCGCATGGACTGAAGTTGTTAACCCATGATAACGGGTATCAAAGCCAGGCTCAGCTCAGTCTGGGGAAGCGGTTGGAGAGTCGGTGTAAATCAACACGCCGGTGAGCGTTTGATCGAGGAGGATATCTTGGTAACTAAATACAATCTACGAAGTGCCAAGGGCAAGGGAGTGGCCTAGTCTAACGAGATTGGCACATCATACAGTCAGGAAGACTTGGCCAAAGTTGTGAACAAGCTGACTGCCGACATAGCTACTTAGGAGCAAGTGTTGGGCAATGCAGCCGAGTCCTTCGAGAAATTGAGGGACGAAGTGAAGACCATGAGGGAACAAATGGTTGACCTTATGGCCATAAATAGGTAACTTGCTGACACAGTGACCACACTGCAAGCTGAAGTTAAGAAACTTCAGATAAAGAACCGCACACTACAACGACAAGCTTCTGTAGGTAGAGGCGACGATCGACCATCAAATGTCAATGTTTAACGGCCAACAAAATACAACAAAAATCGAGATAATCGAGTGATCGACAACTTTTTTGTAGGCCTGGGCATCGGGCCGGGCCGGGCCGGCCCGGCCCGGTAACAGTCGGCCCAGGTCGGCCCGTCGGGCCCAAGACCCGACCCGGGCCCGGCCCAATTATTTGACGGGCCGGGTAACGGGCCGGGCCGACCATGACTGAGGCCCAGTAACTACCGGGCTGGGCCGGGCCGACCATGACTGAGGCCCAGTAACTACCGGGCCGGGCTGGGCCGGGCCGGGCCTGCCGGGCCCATACAAAATTATTGAAACTTCAACAAGTTCAACAAAATTTGCACCTCAAAATATGAAAATAAAGATCAGGCAGTTCAACAATAGCTTCATAGAAGCTTCCAATTGAGGACAAATCTGCTAATAGAGGCACTGAAAATTCATTATCAATAGGTACTATAGAGTTATCATAAAACATGATCAGGTCCATGCCAAATATATCAAGAACCCAAACCTCATGGAACACAAACTTATGTACTGATAGTACATGAGAACTGTTCAATGTCTTTAAAAGCAAACAGGTATTCTCTGTATGTGACTCTATTCCTGATGGCTGAAGCTCCAAATCTAGAATGTGTAGATGTAGGGCATAACCTGGAAGACTATCCAGTGTGCAAACATTGAAAGAGGATTGGTACACACAGTGGGCTTGCTCTAAACCATTGTCTTCCAAGAGGTGGAGTCTGATATCTGTAACAAGAAAATGAAATGCCTCTGCCATGGAATAACTACACACGAGTGGACCAATCTCACAGGCTTCAAAGAGAGATACTTTTGGCAAAAATAATTGTTTTTCTTTTCTCTCGTAACCAGGAGCTTCACAAAAATGAAAACCTTGTTTGTCTTCATCATGATTGAGGTTCATGTCATCCACAAATTCAATTTGTCCAACAAGCTTCGTAAGATATGAGCTAGCAGCTCCAGATATACTATCAAAAGCATCCTGCAGAAGGAAAAGTATGGAATAAATTAATATCCTACATCGACACAAAATTATCATATAGTATAAATAATATCATCTAAGCTAATATAATGACAATATTGCGGCTGAAACATTCAGTACGTGCCAACACAGTCTTATTCCCTACTTCTGAAATCCATTTGAAAGTTATAAAACATTCAACTGTTCTATTGATGATGGCAGAAATAATGATAACTGCATGCAATCCCATGGCTTTCATGTTCCAAGTTTGCCGGATAAAGGTCATGGGATGTTCCATTCTAGGAAAGCAAAGTTTCCCTCCGGGCTAATTCCAAGATATTGTGATATTAATTATTCAAAGCATTGCAACCAATTTAAAGTCACTAGGAGAAAGGAAAGGAACAAGACAAAATGCATATACAGCAACAATAAAGTTGATTAGTACAACAGAGAATTTCAGTCATCGCCTTAACAGAGCAATTCCAGTTCCAATAACTCATGGAAAACATGAGTTATATTACATGTTTTGACCAAAGGCTTGGACCAAAATGGTTTGCTTCTGGCCTTTGCTTTCCCTTTGGATTCTCTCTCTCTCTCTCTCTCTCTCTCTCTCTCTAGAGAGTCAGGGACAAGTGAACCCACTTGCAAACACCAATTATTGGCAAGTCCACCAATTATCCCCAAGTCCGCCGTGTCCTGATCAATAATTGAGTCTCCTGCTGTTAGGTCTGAATCCAGAAAAGATGTAAATGTAGCCATAGGACTAGGAGCCAATTAGTAACAAATCTAGCAAAGCCCCTCTCATAAATCAAGTAGTTGATCAACCTACCATGTCTATAAATGAAGACGCTAGCTGCTCCTATACAGACCTCATCAACCTGAACCTACCTCAGACATTTCAACCTTCAAATCAGCCTCGACCAAGCCATGCACATACAATGGTGACTAGGTCTATGACCGGCATTAGAGTAGCTAAGGTCCATACTACTGCTATGCATCATTTACCTATTGAGATGATCCAACAAAGCCTGATCACCACATTGACAAGATGCAATGGTCAAGAAATATAAAGCTCTCCTTCCTAACCGAGCCTGGACTATTGTGTTTGTGTCCACACAATGAAAATGTGGTTGGCTGCAAATGACTTTTCAATATGAAGAGCAAGGCAAATGTATCACTTCAACACTACAAGGCTCGCCTTGTACCAAAAGGATACACTCAAGAAGGAGTGCTACATCTCACAACCATCAGAGAGGGAGAGGAAGAGAGAGAGAGAGAGAGAGAGAGAGAGAGAGAGAGATTAAAGATCGTACTTTTTTCTAGATAATTGAAACAAAGATACACAAGAATGGGCTTGAGTAAAGGCGACGTTGAGTGAAAAGAAGATAAGACAGACAAACAGGAAAGAAGTAATCTTTAACTCTTACGGTTGTTAAAGATGATTAATTATCAAATTGATGAGCACCATGAAATATATAAGAAACAAAGTGTATGTTGTCAACATAGCATATAAGTAACTTAGCATAGATCAACTTACCATTACTATCATAGTGTATACTAAGTTCATAAATATCATGAAGTATATAACAAATTGGAAGAAATTTTTATATCAAATACATGTCAACTTGTTATACAGTAACCGACTCTATCTCCAAAACTATGAAAAATCAAAAGCTAGTGTATTATTAGCATTATGTTGCATTAGATGCTAGCGGAAGTGTATCCAAAAGCTTTAGTAAATTAACACACATATATACAAGTTCTATCATTCAATGCCATGGAAATACTACATCAAGATTGTCTAAAGAATATGCAGTGTGCATTAGAACAGTAAAACATATACGTAGATAGACCACCAAGGATCCAAGGACCACTTATATACAAAAAAGAAAAATCAGTAAAACCCGTTGAATAGAGCCACCATACAAAGAAAATAAAAAATTTCTGCAACAAATGATTTCAGAAGATTACTCTCAACATGTTTTGAACAGTTAAATTACCTGAAAAGGTGCGTCCAATCTCAAGATCACTAGGCCGTATATTTATGCTGAGAACAAACGCATTTTTCGATTACGCATTTCTCTCGTCTGCTAAAATTGCCTGCAAAAACGTGTCCAGGTTGTCCCTTCTCTATCAGTTATTTATTACACGCTGATACAGTTGCAGGTGGTCAGTTCACATGCAGAGAAGAAGAAAACTGGAGTATAAAAAGAAATAAAATCAGGACCCTTTTGTCACATGTATGCACTGGACAGAGACACACACACAGAGAGAGAAACAGAGTCGAAAGCAGATAAGGTTTTATACCGTTTGCTGCTTCCTCTAGCTGCCGCGCTATGTGGTCAAGTCATTCACACGCAGTAGAAAAGGGCAACCGAAGTGAGAGTGAGAGTGAGAGAGGCCTACTTGGAGAGAGGAACAAGAGAGAGACAATGGGAGAGAGGGAGACGCTACCTTGCGAGAAAGAGAGGAGCGGGAGGCTTGCGGCTGCACTGCTCGGGTGGAGGCGTGGAGCTCTGCTGCGGACAGGGAGAGGAGAATGGGCTGCGGCGCGTTGCTGTTCTGCGTGTAAGATGACGCCGCAAGTATGTAAGCAGTCCCAATCTGGGCGAAAGACGAAAGGAAGCAAAACCCCCAAATCCCAATCCCCCAATATTATCCCTGTTACCCTGTATGGCTGTATCGTGTAAGAGCAGAGCAGCGTGTAGCGTACCTGGTAAAAGGGCGACGGTGGCGGGTGGCCCAGTGGTGGTCTCTGGTCTGGTGGAGCGGAGCTGCGGACTGGCTGTGGTCTGGTGGAGCGGAGGCTGAGCGGCGGACTGGCGAACGCCGGGAAGACTGAAGAGTGAAGAGTCGAACTGTCGAAGGTCGAAGCGACGAGACGAAGACGGAAGACCTAATAAAAAATTTAAAAATTATAAATAATCATAACGGGCCGTCGGGCCGGGCCGGGCCGGAGAAGTGAAAACCAGGCCCGGCCCGTTAAGATCTCGGGCCGGGCCGGGCCGGGCCGGCCCAGCGGCGGCCCGGCCCGACGCCCAGGCCTACTTTTTTGTTTCAAGTGGAATACTACCTAGACCTTCAGGGTGTTATGGAGGATGACCTTCAAGTCATGACTGCCGCCATGTTACTTGAGGGAGACATTGTTGCCAAGTGGAGAAAGAAACGACTTGACATTCAAAAAGGGATCTGCAAAATAGACACTTTCGATTATTTTCAGCAAGAGTTGATGAATTACTTCATGCCTCTGAATGCAAGACGAGATGCTTGTCGGATGGTCAGTAGATTGAAACACACAGAATCCTTGCGAGACTACGTGAGGACCTATCAAAAGTTCATGTTGGATGTACCAGATATGTCGGAACAAGATAAACTTGACTAGTTTATTTTGGGACTTCAGCCATGGGCACAATCCGAAGTTGAAAGGGATGTGAGCTATATTGGACTCAGGTCTAGCATATGAAATATATAAGTTAGGTTCATGTGGTTCCTAACATAGAATAATATGAAAGTCAACACAAATTTCCAAAATAACAGATTTGCTCCTAGCGCAAAACCATGTTCTGCGAGTTAGGGTGGACATCAAACTATCCAGAATCATAGACAATTAAAAAATATGTGTTCATGTGAAGTTTCATGGACAAATGACTTGATTTGACCTTGAAAAATCAAAGTTTTCAAAATTGACCAAGCTATAAATGAAAAATATGGAGGGTAAAATGGGAAACAATGATTTTAGACTTGTTTGTGATAAACAGATGCACTTATACTCTCTTTGAGTGATGCTGAACCTGTTGAAATTAAAATCCTGCAGTGATCATAATTTAGCTCTGAAGCCACAAGCGATAGTTTTTTCTTCTATATTATTTTGTCACAAAGGAATAACAAAGTCATTTAGCTCCGTCATAATTCATATGGTTTTTAATATTGAAGAGCATTAATTAAAGAATTTTAACTCACTTTTTGGGGTACGGGTAGGTGAAGTCATTTTATATGTTGCTCTTTTTTTTTTTTTGAAAAAATGTTTTTGGCTGTCATACTGATTTTGTTTCTCTAGTTTCAGGGTTCTAAAGTACGTTCCAATATAAGTTGTGGCATCATTTTAGGGCATAATTCAAGATATTTTTTTGAGCAAAAAGATGAGAATGCCTTTGACTTGGAGGAGTCATGCACCACTTCGGTCCTTTTCCTAAGGCTTGGATTGATTTATTTGGATGTAGGTGCCTGAGTGTTTGTGATTGTTTGCACTTCTTTTGTATAAACATTGTAATTCATTTTTTCAATAATAAAGAACATTGTAATTCACCATCTTACCCTGGACGGAATTTGGTGCTTAAAACTTTGGCCAAGGTTCTGAGTTTTTCATGGAAAAAATGTTGTTTTGTAAAGGCAGTAATGACAAGATTACATCATTAATCCTACAACAAATTATTCAACGTCAAAGCCCTTCTATTCACAATGGATAGAATTCGGATTTAATAACTGAAATGTAAATTCTACCCTGGTCGGAATTTGGTGCTTAAAACTTTTGCCGAGGTTCTGAGTTTTTCATGGCAAAAATGTTGTTTTGTAAAGGCAGTAATGACACGATTACATCATTAATCCTACAACAAATTCTTCAACGTCAAAGCCCTTCTATTCACAATGGAGAGAATGCAGATTTAATAACTGAAATGTAAATTCTCAAATGGGTATTGATTGGCCATAGCCATTGGGCATACTCTTGCATTTGCGAGTTTCATCCATAATTAAATACATTCTACCATCTTTTATAATGATTCATTTTCCTTTCTTCACAAATATTAATTCTCTTTTCAGTTTCATCTTTCTCTCTCATCTTGTGACCAATTGGTATCAACTTTTATACGATTCTCCCTCTCTCTCGTCTAAGGTCCTTGTGATCATTGCACACTTCCATGGTGAAATGTTTTGCATTCTTGCACAATCAAGGAGTCACACTATTGCCTTCCTCCCACGACTAGTTTGATACACATGGAGCGTAAGTGGTTTTAGTAGTTAGTAACGACCCTCTCATTGTTCATTGCAAAATTTTCGTGGTATTTAAATTTTCTAGGATTGCATCAAGTATTTCATTCATCAAAGTTTAAACTTCTTATTTTAGCTTTTTTTTTTTAGCTTTCTTCCTAAAATCTGAAAGTAAAACTATTTTATTTAGCATTTTGTTTGATGAAGAGAATTCCTGAATATTTTGATTGAGACTGATAAATTTCTATTATGAAAATCTTATCCTGAGAAAGAAGATAGAGAAATTGAAAAAGGAATGTCTCTCGCTCAGTTTCTGCTAAGAGTCAAGAGTCCCTATTTATTCTTTTTATTATAAATATCAGTTAACCAGATTTGATTAGTTCGTTATATTTAGGAATTGTTACACGAGACTTGGCATTGTCATTTAAGATTTTTATTCCTTATATTCTCATCAGCCCTCTATTGACTATATCATGAGATTGGTTTTACAAGATTTCCTTCATAACCCGCCATCTATGTGCCTTCCCTAGTATCCCCCTCAAACTCACGTAGAGTCATCAACCAAGCTATAGTTAACGGCTTTGTCATAAGGTCCGGTACTTGCTGATCAGTGGGCACATAATGTACTAAAAGATTACCTTTGGCAGTGTGATCTCGAACCAAATGCACATCAACCTTGATGTGCTTAGTATGCTGATGTTGAATTGGATTAGAGACAATGTCGTCACCCGAAGATTGTCATGGTAGATAACCGGTGGAAAATTAAGTGAAATATTGAGTTCCCTTAGTAAGTGAAAAAGAGAAACAAGTCCAGCAACGCTAGTCGAGAGAGCCCGATATTTAGCTTCTATGCTGAAGCAGGCAACAGTGGCCTATTTTCAAGCACTCCATGAAATGAGAGAAGTGCCAAAGAAGACAGCATAGCTGTTGCAGGTGGACTTGTGATCATCCAAGTCACCTGCCCAATCTGCATCACTGTACACTCCATGAAATGAGAGAAGTGCCAAAGAAGACAACATAACTGCTGGTGGACTTGCGATCATCCAAGTGACCTGCCCAATCGGCATCAGTATAGGCAGAGAGTTCAAGGTGTGGGGAAGGAGAAATGATTAAGCCACAGTCTGTCGTCTACCGGATGTAGCAAAGTATTCTCTTAACAACACTCCAGTAAACTTAACGTCAGTTGGGGCATGCATATATTGACAAACATGATTCACATCAAAACTTAAATATGGGCCGATTAAAGTGAGATATTGCATGGCGCCTACCACTTATAGATAGAATGTGGGATTGAAAAATGTTGGACCATCATCTTGGTTTATATGTCATTGACATTGGTGTGGGGGCTGACTTGGCATTGGCCATGTCGACCTTATGTAACATGTCAGCCATACATTTATGTTGGGACAAAAATAGTCTGCGCTTCAATGTCCAAGAAGAAATGAAAAGAGTCAACATCCTTGATGGACAACTTGTTTCCTAGGATATCAGTAGTTGAGAAAAGTAATCCATTGGAGTTTTTGGTGAGGATGATATCATCCACGTAAATATGCAATAAAGGATTTTTGTTCCATGAAAGAATATAAATAGTGACGGTTCAATGTGGGAAGCATAGAATCCAATAGAGAATAAAAAAATTGTTTAACTGGGCTCGAGGTGTCTGTTTAAGACCATATAGAGATTTGTGCAATTTGTGACATAATTTGGGTGCTTGAGGTCAACAAACCCTTGAGATTGAGTCATATAGACATCCTCAGCTAATTCCCTACGAACAAAGGCATTAGAGTCATCCAGTTGCCCAATCGGCCATCCTTTAAAAATAGCCAATGCTAGAATAATACGAATGGTGAGAGGCTTGGCAACATGACTAAATGTCTAGACATATATCTTTACCAACCAAACGTGCTAGCAACAATGGAGACATCTGTGTTTAGCTTGATTTTAGTGACCCATTTTCTACCGACTACAATTTGGGAGGCTGATGGAGGAACAAGAACCCATGTATGGTTCTTCATGAGAGCCGCATACTCATCATGCATGGCTTGTTTTCAAAGAGTGTGTTTGGTCACTTAAAGATAGGTGGAGGGTTCAAGGTCAAGAGAGAACGAGGATGTGGTAAGGTAGGTTTTTGGTTTTAGGGACCTGGTTTGAGACTGAGTCATCATGGACTGGGTATGGTTGAAAGGTTGTGAGAGTGGTGGGTGGGAAGGTTGTATGAGAGGAGATAAGGGTGGTGAGGCAGGGTGTGTGGAGGTTGCTGATGGGTTAGGTGGCGGAGGATGGGGTGAGATACGGTGGAGGGTGTGTGTGAGTTGGGTGTAGATGAGATGGGTGATGGTGGGGTAGATGGAAATAGATTTGCTGATGATGGGAAGCAATCATGTGGAAAGAAAAAGTTATAGGGAAGTGTAATGGAGTATGTAAGGTTGAGGTAGGAGGCCACGAGTTAATTTTTCTCTTTAAATGGGAATCATTTCTCACCAACGATGATGTCTCCGCTGGTAATAATCTAATGTCCATATTCAAACATCAGTAGCCTTTATGATGCATACTATAACCAACAAATGTACATACTTTGCTTCTATAATCCATCTTGTCATCATTAAATTGATGTAGACACAGATAACAAGTGCAGCCAAATACCTTAGAAAGAGCGTAACCTGGACCTTGCTTGAACAAAATTTGCAAAAGATACTGCATTCAAATAACAGGTGAAGGCATCCGATTTATAAGAAAAATGTAGTGCAAAAAGCAAAATCTCAAAATTTGCATGGCATATGAACTTGGGCAAGAAGTGTGAGCTTTGTTTCTATAATATGTCGGTGTTTGCATTCAACACTCCCATTTTGAGCATGAGTATGAGGGCAAGTGATTCTATGATCAATTTTACAATTTTTTAGATATGCAGAGATATTTATAATTCACTGCCCTCATCACTTTGAAAATATTTGATCTTAGTATTAAACAAGTTCACTACCTTCATTTTAAAATTTTGAACAACTCCAAGAACATCTGTTTTTTTGCTTTAAAAGAAAAATCCAACAATAGGGAGAACAAACATCAACAAAGGAGATAAACTATGGATATCCATGCTGAGAAAGAGTTGGAAAGTTCCCTATATGTCTGAAATAATCAACTCTAAAAGCCTCCAACAGTGTTGAGAGGCTTCGTCGAATGATAGAGGATGACTCTTACCCAACTGTCAAGCCACGCAAACATTATTAAATGTTTTGTAAAGTTGGCACTTGGTGAAGCATTGTTTGCAATGTGTGCCCTGGCTTAGCGCATGAATGACGAGCCACAATTGTCCCCTTTTGTCCTCCTTGCTGTCATTCGCCTTTGAATTTGTTGTTCTTTTAATCATTAAAAAGAGGTCAGTTGAAAGTACCATGTCTAATAAAAAGGTAAATGGCAGAAGCACTTCCATATTCTCCATTGGACTGGAGTTGTGCCTCATGTGTAGGCAGCATAGCAAGAAGGTCCTCTAAAAATATAGATTTTGTTCAAATCTTCAAGGCAATGAGGACTGATCCATATTCACCACTCCGGCAACCCTGTTAGAATCTATAAGATCCAGTCCTCCTCGTCTACGGGCTTAGATGCAAGGGTGAGGTGATTAGCAATATTTTTTGCTCTAAAGAAATATTCTGAGATTGTCTATGCCACTTTCCTCAAATTAATCAATTGAGATTTGAGTTCTTGCACTTGGGCTCCAAACCTCGCAGCATGTATGTGACAGTGAGAAGACCAAACTTATTGGGATGTTGTTAATCCAACAACATGACTATGTAGCATGTCGATTATGAGGACAAGATTGAGCTAAGTAGAAGCTGGACTTATCGATATATGCAAATGTAGGATTTACACGATCTTTCTTGGCAGTTAAAAATTTTACAAGACAAGATTAACAGCCATCAACAAGACCCAGAAGAGCATAACTCTTTAATAAAGAGGTGAATTAAGATTTTCATAACAAAAAGTTAACCAGCGAATAACTTGGCTGCAAGAAAGTATTGAAGTTAGAGGGCGCAAGTAAAAGATAAAAACATCTATTGTCAATGTTGACATGCATTGGATCCAAGTTCTCAACATCTCCTTGTTCTGTTGATGCCATGGCTGAAACCGTAGGAATGGAGTCTCCATGAGGCTCAGCTCTGATACCATGATAAATTTCTATTATGGAAATTCATCTTGAGAAAGAAGAGAGAATAATTGGAAAATGAATTTCTCTTGCTCAGTTTCTGTTGAAAATCGAGAGTCCCTATTTATAACTTTTATTATAAATATAAGTTTGTTCCTTGTAGGACAGTTACACTAGATTTGGCATTGTCACTGAGGATTTTCATGTCCTTATCTTCTCCTCGACTCTCTCCTTGGCTGTCGGATGAGATTGGTTTTTGAAAATCTCCTTGATTACCTGCCATATGTGTGCCTTCTCTAATAGAGACCAGCATAGAAAATGATAGGCATTTTTTATTGAAATTGTTTCTTTAAAGTGTGTCACATTGTGTTGGTTATTTTCAACTATGGTGGAATTGTCCTGATTTTCTAGTGCATCAAACATGATTAAAGCTCATCTGTGACTTTTGGCTTGTTTTATCTAATTAAAATGACAGTGGCACACAAGTTGGAGTTGTAGAGGTTAGAATGTCGATCTATGCTCTTTGTGTCTCTTCATTTGGGACTTCTGATCCCCACCACAACTTTTCTACCTCCCTCTCTTCTTTCACCTATGCACACACACACACATGTGAGCCCTACCTCTTCCTTTATCAACTCTGCCACTCTTCTTCCATTGACTTTTCTCCTTTCCTCATTTTTGCCACTGCCCATCCTCTCTTTCCCTAATTTACAAGTCCCTTCCTGCCTTTCAAATATTTGACTCCCTTTTTGTTCACTCCACACTACCACATTTATTAGAGGAAATGCCCACATCAAATAGCTGGCCACCGAGGTCAATTGAAAAACAAATTCAATGTTTCAAATAGTCAAGAAACCTCATAGGCTTGAGCATGGAACTATCACCCCAAGAGAAATTTTGTTTATGGGATCGCTCATAATTTGAAGATTGATGTAAGGTTCAAAAGCAATGGGGTACACATAGTAGATCTTTGGTAACAAAAGCAGTTTATTACTGTTATATGAAGCTGCCTAAAAAATTGGAGAAATTCATAAAACGTTGTGTTACAGTGTTTACTACACCAATTTTTTATGCAGATTCATGAAATAATAACAAACTGCTAATATTATTACAGAATGATCTCAAGAGGTTAATTGAGATACATGGTATTTTCTATGAGCTGTTCTGGGTTCATTTTCTTCCTTTCTCTCTCGGTTTTGTTGTTGTCCAGGATTAAGTTGCAAGCCAAGCCTGAGCGTTGAGATCCTGGGTGGAACATCAAAGTTCCAACATTGGTATCAGAGCGCAGGGATTGTCGAATCTCAAGTAAGTTTCGTCTGGCTTTTTGTGATGCCTGTAATCTGTACATGAAAACATCAGTCAATCTCCTGGAGCCTGGAATGAGCTCTGTCTCTGCACATAAAAACATCGTCAATCTCCTTGAGCATGCTATTTTAGATTATGACGATTTGCTGTTCTAGATCATGGCACTTGAACTTTTCAACATGTTAGACAATATTATAAACAGTACGCTATGTCGCCAATCTCAAGGTTCTACCGTGCAGCTGGAGGAGAGGCTCAATATAAAACAAAGATACAAAAAAGAAAAACATGTACCTTCCTTCTGTCTTAGGAGGAGAAAAGTATTAATCTCTCGGCCCCTCTGTTTGCTTTCTTCCTCTACCGAGTATAGCTCCTTCCGCCTACCTTGCAGAGAAGATCCTCTAGCTTGCTGTGATAACAGCAATAGCTTGGGATCTTGAGAGCCGAAAGCACCGGACGACAGAAGATGACCCAAAAACCCCAATATAGACAAAAAGGGCATCAGACTGCTTGGAGCTAGTCGAACTCAGTTCTTGTCGTCTTCTGTGCAATAGAAATGGAGGAGGACGGCTTTCTCTGGGTGGCGGTGGAGGAAGATGGGCACAGGCAGTGATGGAGGCAGAGGAGACGAAACCCTCTGCTAGGGTTTCGCAAGAGGGAGAGAGTAGTTCGAGAGAAGCGAGAGAAAAACCAAAGAAAAAATGAAGAAAAACTCGAGTTGAGCGCATTTATAGTCTCAAGTTAAAAATTACAGATTTAGTCTACCAATTTTGCACAATTGTCCAAAGAGCTGTCATATTTTGTAAATATTAATTCCGCAACTTATTTGCTAAAAACGTTTTCAGAAAGATGCAAAAGTTAATTTCAGTGAAAACCTAGAATTTATACGAAATGGTGAAGTGATGCTCTCAGAGTTATTATAAATTTCTGAAAGAGGGTTCCAAAAAATTGTTTTGCAATTTCTACGGAAGAAGGAGATTTTATGTACAATTGCATATAGGAACCACTCATGCTTATTAAAATTTCAGAAAAAGGGTTTCGAAAATAACTTTGAAAATGAGAAGGGAAACTCATGGTCTAAAATTTAATATTGAGTTTTCCTTGTTTAAAGTGATACGTTATAATGTTATTAGAGATCTTCTCATGTGTTATTCTCCTTTTTACTTTCCATGTATTATTGTTCTCATTTGTCATGAAATTAATTTAAAAATGACTTCAAGAGTGAGAGCTTCAGAACTGGTGAAAACTGAAAAATGGTTAGCAACATATATGTATGCTTATGCAATTTTTCTTTTGTGTGTGCATGACCCAATGGCGGTATAAACTCTAAAATTATATTTGGATATGGATATTATGTTGAAACATGTTAATATTGAATTTGTATTTAGATCTTCTTTCTTTGTTTAAGTACATATTGATTCTAGTGTTGATATCATGTGTGTGGATCCAAATTAGTATGATTTGAATCGAGATAATCGTTTTGGTTTTTGCCTTGGATCTGATTGTACTTAAAATCCATATTTGTGTTCAGTTGAGATCATGACATATTCAGATCTCAATTGGTTTGGATATTGGTTAAAAATTCATATTGTGTTTATATTTGTTCAAATATATGTTATTATCCTTGCTTTACGAATATTCAGTCATTTTGGGTCCATGTTGATATTAAAAATGACCAAAATTTATCCATTTAGTTGTTGAACTTTTGGATCTCACACCAAAGGTTGCACTTTTTTGTCGCATGATCTGATTTGACTTGTTCAAGATCTATATCTTGTTTATATTAGATCTAAACATATTATGACGAGCATTGATTTTTAGAACTAATGGTTTTACAAGTTGTACATTTTCAATATGAGTAACACTAGAGTGCTAAAAGATGAATTTCTTTGCTCCTTATGAAAGAATATTCTTGGGATAAAGATTATATTACTATATATTTATCCTAGTTAAAATGAATGGTCATATTATTGCATGTTGGTATGCTAAGAGGTGTAAATCAACACTCTTAGACATGGTGAGATCCATATAGCATTTCGGTTTATGATAGAATTAAGATTCAAATTAACTTGTTTGGATCATTGGCTCTAAATATCTGCACTTACATTGATTCCAGTGTATGTATGTTTGCTCTTTGTATTCAATAATACTGTGATATTTGTTGTCCTTCTGGATTCAAATCATTCTAGAGTGCTATTGAACTAGACTTTATTTACACCATTGTTGAGGTGAACTTGTTTTAAATGTATGTTCAAGATGTGTAATGTAGCACTCTTGAACTGAAACCCATATGAGTTTGAATGTCTTTATTTGGAAACTTGCTTTATTTTCTCTCAAGGTAAAGAAATTTTTCTTGTTTCACCTTGTTCAAGAATTGGGCTATTGTTTGGATCCAAACATGGTTGTTTGCTTGCATCCTAAAATTTTCATTGGTTTTGGAGTGCTCCAGAAAAATGAGGTTTTGTTTTGAAATAGGAAAAAAAGGGACTCACCCGTCGGTACGAGGATCAACCGTTCTCGCCGCCTTTACCGGAGGTAATCAACCCAAGGGCTATGTTTATTATTGATGCATTACATTTTAACTGAAGCATCTTTTTTATTCTATATGCGGTGTAGAAAAATATTGAAAGTTTGATATTTCAAACTTTTAAAAAAACTCTTAAAGAGTTGCTTGAGAATGTGAAATATTTTAGAAAATATCATTTGGAAAGCTTGAGAAATCATTTTGAAGTCATTTTAGTGTTCTTTTAAGACTTTAAGTAGGTTTGAGATTTTACTCTAATTTGGTTACCACCTAGTTAGAGTTTCATCACATCTTGCTTAAGTTCTTTGGAGTGGTGCTTGTGATCATAAGTGATATTGAGTGAAGGTGAAGGCATTAATGCATTCATCCTATATGATTGGAAAAATGTAAAACATTCCTGCCACAACATTCATCTAAAGTCATCCATACCACAACATACATTTAAGATTTTTGTTTTTATAATTATTGTATATAAGAAGAAAAAGTTTTTTGAAAGGGGATTGAGATTGTAGACCATCAAACTTGATTCCAATATTGGGTCATTACTTGATTTGTGGTCTTAATGAAGTCGGTAAATAAAAAGATCATAAGAGGAGAATGTTAAAATGAATATAAGAGATAAAATACTCTTATGAAAAGAAAGAGAGAGAGATAGAGAAAGACATGCATATATGTGTACATACCGTCACATATACACATATATGAAAGCTTAAGAGAAAAAAATGTATTGATTTGAAGAGAAAGAGAGGTTTTAGAGGAAAAGAAAAATATACATACGTATATATGGGTATGTATAAGGAATTTTGTAAGGAAAGATATTTGTCTTGGAAAAAGGAGTAACATATTTGAAAGAGAGAAAATAAAGCACATGTGCATACGCATTCAGCGCATATGAAAATTTGTAAATGGAAAGTGAAAGCATAGAGAGAGAAAGATGGAGGGATCATCATGTGTGCATAGATGTATATAACATGTATATACATATGTGCCTTCGCAAAATTAGAAATCAAGGAATAACTTAAAATTACCAACTTCAAGTTTAATGTGGGCCGGAGGGAAGCTTGGACTCATGCAAGAGTCTAAGCTAAGTCTCTAAAGCTGTATTAGAAGGTTTCTTTTAAAAATATTTTAGAAAATATGATTTATATATATATACATAGAATGTTATTACTTAGTTTGTTACAAGAGATACATTTCTTCTACCGTTGGGTATGGAAGAAAAACAAACAATATAATGAGGTACTAGTTAGGGTTCATAATTGGGTGATTAGGAAGGAAACTAACGTAAAATAACATGCAAATGCATATTAAAATGTACATTTTCATGAGGATTTTTTCTGGGTTGGACAAGTCCCAACCTCAAAAATTAATATGAACATAAAAATAAAGAACCTCAAACCATACTCTCATTCCCACCATACATTCACATATAAATGGAAAACCAAACAATTATGCATGGATAATATATAAACAATATTCAATGAAGGAAAGAGAGAGCAATGATGATGGAAAAAGAATGGTTTAACTAGGAGAGAGGGCATGATGTAACTATGAAATGAAAGATCATCTCATCTTTCCATGCTACCGGTGCATTTGAGCATAGCCTCTTGTCTCTAAAAAAAAGAGATTGAGTGCTATCTCCTTTGGCCATGGGGAGATGAAGATAAGGAAAAAAAAAAAACAATGTTATATCCAATAAAAGAGAAAACATGATTCAATCATAAAATGAAAGATCATCTCATCTTTCCATATTCCCGGTGCACTTGAGCATAGCCTCTTGTCTCTAAAAAAAAAAGAGATTGAGTGCTATCTCCTTTGGCAATGGGGAGATGAAGGTGAGAAGAAAATAAAGAAAAATAATACTATATCCAATAAAAGAGAAAACTTGATTCAATCATGAAATGAAAGATCATCTTATTTTTCCCTGCTTTCGGTGCACTTGAGCATAGCCTCTTGTCTCGAAAATAGAGATTTTGTGCTATCTCCTTTGGCCATGGGGAGAAGAAGATGAGAAGAAAATGAAGAAAGAAAGAGGTGAGATATTGATTACATATCTCTAGTGAGAATGATTTAGGAAGGATGAACACCTTAGGTCCTAGACTTCATTGAGTTGAAGCTTCAAAATAGTGAAGTTGTGGCCTCCAAGAGAGCTGTGACTTGATGAAGCTTGCTCCCAAGTGTTGGAGAAGGAGAGAAAGAGTGAGAATGGAAAAGGAAGAGGAAAATGGAGGAAAATGACTAAAATTTCTAAGTCCACAAGTGAAGATTTTGCTAGAACTTCTCTAAGGGCCAGCCCTCTTCCAAGAGGGAAGAAAATGGAGGGGTATTTATAAAGGATTTTGGAGCCAAAACCAAAACTTCAAATTTTTTGAAATTTTATAACATTTTCATCCCAATTTCAACTAATTTTGACTTTTTTTCTATTTTTTGTAAAAGAAATAAGCTTCAAATAAATGGGATTGGCCATTAGGCCAGTAAAAAATAACATTTTCTGATATTGGCAGGGCTTTGACATTGAAGAATTTGTTGTTGACTTATTTTCAATTTTTTGTAAAAGAAATATGCTTCAAATAAATGGGATTGACCATTAGGCCTGTAAAAAATAACATTTTCTAATATCGGTAGGGCTATTGCCCACCCAAAAAGACCAAAACTGCCCCTTAGAGGGTGTTTTTTTGTCAAAAAGGTGGGGGGAAGGGACAGGTAACAGCGCCCGGATGCTATAGCACCGGGCACTGTCGCGCGACCACGGCATGCTACGGTCGCGCGACGACACGCGAGGTAGCGAGATGCCTCACGCGATCGTTCGATCGCGCGATGGCGACCAGCGATTGTTCGATCGCTCATCGCACACGCGAGGTCGCCAATTATTTTTTAAGTCTAAATTGAATGTTGTCATATATAATATGTATTTTTGATTTAAAATAAAAGGAAAGTTTTGTTAAAAACGGGCACTTGACTTCACTTTAAGCGATTTCAAACTTGTTTTAAATTCGTTTTTAGATTTTAATTTTGAAACGCTTGATTTGGATTTAATTAGTGGTTTTGGATCTAATTTGGATCCACAAATTAGATTTTGAGCTTGAAAAAAAATGGGGCTGATTACTTTGTTGAAATAATGTCGTACAATATTTTGTATGGATCATTTGTGTTTTTAAATTCAGATTAGTTGTATTGTGGATATTGCCGGTTTGATCCAAATTTCTATATTTGAACTGATCCACATTAGAGAAAGTTTAACTTCAGATCTAAAATGACTTGTTTGGATATGTGAAAAAAAAAAAAGTCATATCCTGTTTGCTTTGGTTCCAATATTTGTTATCATGTTTGCCTTTGGATATGATCATATTGTAGTATATGTTGTCATTCTAGATTCAAAGATTATTCTTGAGAATTATTGAATAAAGCTTCATTTGCTTGTCTTTCTTAGGAAAATGAATTTGTCTTTTAATGCATGCTTAAGAGATGTAATGTAACACTCTTAGACTAAAATTCATATTGGCAAGAATGCATTTGTTTGAAGCTTTATAGCACTAAGGTGCTTGGGCATGATAACTTGTTTTTCTCAAAAATGAGATGGGTTAACAATGATCCAAATATGGTTGTTGAATCGCATTGTATAAAATTTCAATGAGGATCATGTGTTTTAAATTCATTTTAGTGGCATTGTTGATATTACTAGTTTGAATCTATGCTAATATAATCTGAATCTTTATATTCATGTGGCTTTTGGAACTAGATCTATTTATTGCTTGAGATCCACCTTACATACAACTTTGATTCAGATTTAAAGCATATCTTATTATTTGTTCATTTGTGGATCAAACTGCTAGCATGCTACTAAGCAAGCTCCTGTTTGAGAATGAATTTGATTTCAATATTTGTCATGAGGTGTAAGATAACACTCATGAATGTAATGAGATCTACACTAACTAGATCTATATTGATATCTTTAGAGATATACAATTCATGTTAAGTGTATATCTAGAAATTAACTAACATGTTTCTAAATGCATATGTATTATATGATGTTTTATGCATGAGATTGAAGTGTTCAAATAATAATACCAAAGACAATGATCCAGTGGGAGATCATATTGGTCTACTGGAGGATCTAATTTATTCAGAGAATCAGTCTGGTAATGAACCGACTGGGGATCAGTTTGGTAATGAACCAACTGAGCATGATTCATTTGAGGATCAGTCTGGTAAAAAACCGATAGGGTAATGAGTCATTGATCACTTTGTGGATTGATTTATGAATCGGTTAGGAAAATAACCAACTGAGTTCAAATTATTCTATTCTTCAAACATTGATAGTAGTCACGAAAGTCAAGAGCTTCGTGGTTATATTTGAATCATTGTTGCATGCACAAGAACCGACTATTCATTTGATGATCAAGTTTGATCGATTGAATATGCTAATAAGCGCTCAGGTAATGAACCAACTAAGAATCAGTTTGGTAATGAATCGACTGAAGCTTATTAGTGATCTCAATGATCATCTTGTGGAATACTTGAATGGAGATGTTTGAATTATTGATGCATGCATTTGATGGCGGAGCTATGTATTGACCTTGATAAGTTAAATGAAATTCTTTCTATGAAAGGGCATATTGATGAAAACTATACAAAATGAAAAGTGCTTGTATGATAGACTATTAGTTAATTGCTCATTTTGTTACATAGTCATAATAAAGATTAGGCGTTGTTAATCAAGTTGATGATTATGTAAATATTTGATAAGTTGGAGCACATTTGGATATGCCCTTTGCTATGTGGGAAAGCTAATATGTGTTTTGTCATATGATTATATATTGCATGAATTTTAGAATAAATGCTTTGGAACTCCTGGTGTTAAAGGAGATAAGTATGG
Organism: Nymphaea thermarum; assembly: GCA_011799765.1. Classification (NCBI taxonomy): domain Eukaryota; kingdom Viridiplantae; phylum Streptophyta; class Magnoliopsida; order Nymphaeales; family Nymphaeaceae; genus Nymphaea; species Nymphaea thermarum. Next base: position 14,404 of record JAANDH010001346.1, on the reverse strand, counting down.
AAAGCAATAAAAGAAAATATACCATGTGCTTTCAAGGTATATTGGTTTGAGTGTTGGACTTGTTACAAGCTTTGAATTTGGCTTGTTAGTATATATTTTAAGAAAGTCTAGGTTGGCCTTGTTTTAAGGCAGTTAAATGTTTTCAGATATATAAATGAAACAAAAGATATATTCATATGGTTGTTAGCCTTTTTAACAAAAGGAATTCCGAATCATTTATTTGCCAAGCATGTAGCACGTATAGGTCTGAGAACATCTTGGTTTGTCTCTTTGTGATGAGGTTGAAAAATATTCAGGTTGATTTCATTGTTGAATAGGAACAGAATATATATGTGTGTTATGCGTACTTGATTGCTAACATTATTATCAAGAAAATTCTTGACGATTTTTATGTAAAACTTGTGGTCTACATGGGACTAAGTTTTAATATGTTACGATGAAAGTACTTGTGCATGAAGAAAACCTCGTAACAAATGTGAAATATATTGAATACTTGAAAGACTTGATGGAAAACCGTTGAAAGAAAAACCACGTTACAATCATTGAACGAAAATTTAAGTTACGATGAATAAACCCATTATGGAAAACCTCGTAACTATAGATTAAGGAAACCCACAAATTGTGAAAGCAATCTGACAGACTCATGGCTAAGTGGAGATGTTGGATAGTGGCCCTGAGCCCTATCTCTACATCTTGTAACTGCAAGAGGGCCCACTTGCAGTTACATGATTAAATAAGAAAACTGCTCATTAATTGAGAAAATTAATCTTTTAAGCTATAACCATCCATTGCTGGGCATTAGGAATACCTAGGAGGCGGTCTATAAAAGCCCAGCTTATCCTTTGCTTAGAGTTAATCGATAAGATTAACCAAGGCTGCGCCTCCTAGAAGCAAACCCATGAAAATCTTTGTTCTTGGTTCCTTTTCTTCCTTTTTCTCCCGGTTCTGTTGTTGTGCAGGATAAGTTCTAGGCCAAGCTTGAGCGTTGAGATCCTGGGTGGAACATCAAAGTTCCAACAGTTTGACCAATATCCACAACAAACCACACATTACTAGTACTAAACCTAGAGAAACTATTGAAGTTCTTAGTACTTGAATAGCTCTCATACGACGGAGACCTTGTCTTTGCAAATGAGTTCTTTGGCAATAAAACTTACCCGAACACAGCAAACATCCCAAAAGTTAAGAGGGGTTATTTTTTATTGGACATGTTTTTTCCTTTGAAAAAGCTATTTACGGACCAGCTTTTTGGCATGCACAGATCACCTTACACTACAACAAAGTATTGAAACCAGAACATTAGGTGATATATAACAACTAGTGTTATTGGCATCAAAATTTTGATTTAAATGAGGAAAAGTTGCTCTAGAAGTTCATATAGTACTCTTGGATAGGCCTGTACGAAACCCAAAGCTTCTAATGCTGTTATTGTTAAAAGATCCAGAACAATATTCTGATTGAAACCAGCATACAACAAACGTATTGTTTTTTTTAAGCATTTTTTCTTTCGACTACTTAGATTATTTTTTAATGCTCATCATAAAAAAAAAATTTGAAACCAGCTATACCAATAATGAACAAACTAATTTTATTCGGTAAATATTTTGGTAATTAGGGAAAGGCTGCTTGAAAAGTTTACACTGCTCTTGGATCATTAAGATAACCCATTAGTTTTTTTTTTTTTTTTTTTTGTATGTAATGAGACAGAGCCGATGTAATGAAAGTAATAAAAACTTCCAAATTTATTAAGACCTAGTCATCAAACCAGAGCCCCATTACCCGGTCCGATCCGACCTAATTCTTTATGGGGTCAAGCGAAGCCTAGTTATTTTACGGTTTGAGGGTTATTTTAAGGACCCGTCGTGGCCCATTATGGGCCGTTGTTGAGGCCTAGTCTGATGCCCACTCTTCGTAGACTAAAGCAAACTCTTTTAATTTGAAAGTATTTTATATAAGCCTATATATATATATATATATATATATATATATATATATATATATATATATATATATATATATATGCAAATGAGCATTCGCAATGGACCAAAAAGAAAGGGAAAAAATGTTTTTGGCGCATTGACGTCAACAGATTCGTGGATGCAAATGGACACTCGCAATTGATAACGGCAACGAGTGGGGTTGGTGGGTGTTGTTTAATTGTCAGGAATCTGGTGACTCACATTCGAAGTCATAGTCATATAAATGAGGGTTCCACTCCATGTACACATCGTATCAACGTGTCCTTGATGCGGCATATTGGGCCAATGTAAGCTTTGAAAAGAAGCTTTTCATCTAAAATTTATGTGTATCTAAAAAACCGATAACACATTGACATTTTCCAATCTGCATCTTGGCCCTAAAAGTATTATGCCTACCGAGGTTGTGTAGATAGAATGTATATTGGCAACAGTACTCAAAATTAAGAATGGGGAAAAGAGGGGCACACGGTTCTCCATTGTTCAGAAAAGAAAAGATCAGCACAGAGTGAGGATAAGGAACTGCCGGCACAGCGATCACTGCAAAAAGTACACCCTTCATTGACGCATTTGAAGTTCCCTTAACCTTCTCACACTACAAAAAAACCACGACCACATGATCAAGTACATTAATCCTCATCACGCAAGCATAACCGGATCGATCTACCGATTGGAGATACATAAACTAGAAAGAGCGATCCAAATAGATCAAAGAACAACATTTCTTAAATAGTTGAAGAATAATATTGGAAGGAGTAGTTCAATTTTGGTAATTGTAGACGCGGGAGGGGAGGCGAGGCTGGAGGACGGCGACCAGCGGCACTTTCCGGGGCGTTGATAAGCCAAATGTCTCGTCCATGTCCAGTTCCTCCGGCTTCATCGCGCCGGGGAGCTTCCAGGTGAAACCATGGAGGAGGCTGGCGAGGCTGAGCTCGATGACCTTGAGTCCGAGACTGTAACCGGGGCACATCCGACGACCCGACCCGAAGGGAAGGAGCTCGAAGAACTGGCCCTTGCCATCGATGGGGTTGTCGAGGAACCTCTCGGGTCGGAACTCGTCGGGTCGGTCCCAGATGTCGGGATTGCGGTGGATGGTCCACATGTTGACGAGGACGCGGGTGCCCTCCGGCACGTCGTAGCCGGCGAGGGTGCAGTCCTCGCGGCAGAGGCGAGGCACCAGCATGGGCGCGACCGGGTGCATGCGCATCGTCTCCTTGACGATGGACTGGATGAAAGGGAGGTTAGGGATGTCTCTCTCCTCCACCAGCCGCTCCCTGCCCACCACCCTGTCCAGCTCTTCCCACGCCTTCTCGAACAGTTCCGGCTTCTTCAGCATCTCCGACATCGCCCATTCCACTGTTACCGCCGAGCTCTCTGTCCCCCCAGCGATCAAATCCTGAAACCAATATCCACTGACTATTTTACCTATTCAAATCATTCACCCATCAATATTCAAAGGGATTCTAGTTCACACGGTTCCCCCTTTTCTTGTGTACATATATATATATATATAATAGAACTTTTAAGGGTGCTCAAATTATTAATTTGCGTGTACCTTTCATCTACTGAAAGGGAAGTAGCTGCATGGAAGAAGTATGCTCGATTAAGTTATTACATTCCCTCTAACCAATTCCTTGTTAATTAGTGGATACATTATTCTTCAATTTGTTTATTTATGATCTAATTTGACAACCTCTACAAAGAGGGGCTGAGGCAGAAATTTTTTCAAGGGGACGAACTATAATTTTAAAATTTTTACCCGAGCCAAACGACATTTTTAAAAATTTATGAAAGAACCAAATAAAGATTTTCTTAAATTATCACCCATAGTTTTCTTTTTTCCAATAACACAGTTGCAGGCCAGCCCGGTTCCCTGCTCCCCCTGTGTGTACATTTACAGAGTCACACCTGCCATGTTGGGAACAGGAGTGCATATTTGGTAACTTCAGCTCTCTATTTCTTTTGTTCCAAACGGATTCGAATCCGATGGTTGCTTCCCAGTTTACAGCTCTAATTTATGAGAATTGGTTCACTATTCAACTGAAAGTACTCGGAGTTCCATGCCCTCCGGTAATGAAACATGGCATGTGATGGTGGGTCCTATTTAGTGCCGGCCATGTCTTATAGTACTCCAATCCCAAGGCCTTACGTGGTTGAAATTTGTCGTGCTAATTAATGAAACAAAAATGATAGTTTTTTTTTTCAAAGATGAACTAACTTGATAGTTATTCTCAATGGGTTGGCTCAATTGACCAGGCCGGGACCGTCTGGCAGCTAATTTTGTCACGAGTTCTTGGCATCCCTGAAAAGGGTGGAGGTTTCGGCTGCCAGCGAAACCGTAGATAAAATATTTCAGCAGAAATAATGATTTGAATAGTGTTGTGTGTCACAACAAACACCTCGCTCACAGTAATACTGAAAGAGGAGAAGAGGAGAAAAGAATAAGCATTATGTGAGCAAACCTGTGTGAAGGCCTTCACACCACTGCGAGTGAGATTGACGTCTAGGTCGGGGTCGTCGGCTTGCTGGAGAAGCAGACCTACCATATCCTTGGCCTCGTACCCTTCACCTCCTGCCCTCCTAGCGTTGTTGTGCTCGTCGAGCACGTGCTCAAGAAACTTGTCGAACTTTAGACTGACTGCCTTCATCCGGCGAACGTAGCCCTGCAGGTCCAGGAAAGCCAACCACGGGATCCAGTCCCCTATGTTGAGCACCCCGCTAAGCAGGAACAGCTCGTCTAGCATCCGCTTGAACTCTTCCGGTGTGAATCCGACTGACGCTGCCTCGTCGCCGTCCAGGTACTTTTTCCCCAACACCATCCTGCTGATTACGTTCAGGCTGACGGACGAGAGGTGGTCCTTCAGCATTACCGGCTGTCCGGCGCCGTCGCAGAGCTCCCTCAGCAGCGCGGCCACCTCTTCTACTCTGATGTACTCGTAGGACCCGAGGCGCCGAGCGCTGAAGAGCTCCATGAGGCACAGCCGCCGCGCCTGCCTCCAGTACGGCCCGTAGGGTGACCAGGTGATGTCGGAGTAGTTGTAGGTGGTGTACTTGCCGGCGGCCGTCTTTGGGCGGGAGGCGAAAGTGATGTCCTGAGTCTTGAGGACCAGCCGAACAGTGTCAACGGAGGAGGCGACCACGACGGGGTGGGAGCCGAAACGGAGCTGCATCAAGGGGCCATACTTGAGGGAGAGGGCGTGGATGGAGCGATGGGGGAGTTCGCCTATGAGGTTCAGGTTGCCAATGATAGGCCATGGCCGCGGCCCTGGAGGAAGGGTCAGTCGGCGTCGAGAACGGAAGAGGACTACCCACAAGACGAGAGCAGCAGCCACGAGTGCAGCAGCGGTCGTCAAACTTTGCGAATCCTCCATTTTTGGGACTGCAACTATTTGTTCAAAAGGCCTATTGCAACAGATGCTGCTGCTGCTGTGGTTGATCGATGAGCTAGGCTGTTGGAGTGATGATGGTAGCAGTGAGGACGCTGCTGGTAGTCGGCTGATATTTGTAGCTAGGGACGAATCAGGCCGAGAGGAAGAACGGAGGTCAGGATATCAGAAGTAGAAACGAAGCTTCGATGAAAACAACTTCGACGACTGACTTGGCTTTTGTCGCTTTTCACCTTGATGAAGAAAGTGCCTCGAAATTTCGAAGCGGAACGTTAGCTACGGGATAGTCGGCTGAAATTTCCAAACGGAGGTCATTTATAATATGGAAGTCTTTTAGACATGCTTACATCACATGGTACCAGAGCTTGGTAAATTAATTAGTTAACATTTTGTAAAACATCGTAAACAAGCAGTAAGAGAGAGCGTCTAGTTTTAGCCGATACAAAGGAAATTTGGAGGATTTTGACAACAATTTTCTGCCTTGAGTCGAGGGCATTTACATGCTTGGTTTTTGTATTAACTCTGCAAATTTACACGCCTATGTCTTCATAATATCGAAAAGGTCATGGGTGCACTTTTAGTGTGGCAAAAAACGCGTATTTTGAGAGCCATAAGTAGGAGATCAGCTTTCACTTGAGCAAGCAAATCAGGGTTTAAATTTCTTTCGTGAAACATGACACCACCAACAATAAAAGAAGCTACTTATGGAGCATACGGCCTCTTGACAAATAGATATCACAGGCCTCACATTCCTCTCAACTCTTGAAGTCGACTAGCGGTTGACAGAGCCGAGAAAGCGTGGTCACCACCGATTTTATTTTCCATGTGTAAGAATAGTAAGAAACATTCACCTACTTGTTTGGTTGTTGGTGCAGTAACTCGATCTGCAGGATGAGAAAGAGAAGGAGTCTCGTGCACGGGACTTGTCGTCTCGGTCAATCAACTTGACCCTAGGATGGAGTCCAGGGCTCCTTGCAAGCAGCCATTCGACTTACTTTTGTTGACCTTATTTCCACCACAAAGTGGTCGTCAAAAGAGAAAGCGAAAAGAAAAGGCTGTCGTTTTGGCACGTCTTTATGGACCATCCACACAAGAAGACGAGCGTTCTGATTCGGACAGCCGCCTAATATTGATAACGAAAAGAGGTCATGAGCTCTTTTTCTCTCTCTCGCTGATCCCCTTTTCTGCTTAATTATACTTTTCTGCTTAATTATAAGCAAGTTGCCTGGGAAAAGATACCCACTTAATTAGTTCATGAGTAAGAGGTTTGGTCCAACAACAACCTGCTAGGTCTCAAGCTTCTCTCTAGCCTCTATTACTCAAACAAACAATGAGCAGCAAGAAGTGAATAGTATTTACAAAAAAATATTGCAGCTCCCCGATACAGAAAGCAACACAAACAGCAAAGCCACAACTAAACAGCTCAAAGCATCGGAATTAACAGAAGAACAAAAATGTATGCATCAATTATGCCAAATTATAAACAGCAGGGCATGTAGAAACTACTCCACCACCAACCCATTCCTTCCTTCCAGGGCATTCCTGTGAGTCTTTTTCCCATCCTTCAGTGTGAGAGAAAACCCCTTACTTTAAGAAAATTGAAGAACCAACAAAATTCAAATACAAGAGTTGAATACAGACATAACTGGAAACATGTTTTAGTTTGCAAAATAAAACACATCACCCGTGCATGGATCAGAGCGTGTTCTCCTCGATCCATAGCAGCCACCAATTCTCTACTCATAGTCCTTGCCTTCCCTTAATGATAGAATATGAACATAAATATCATAACCTAACTGGCATTTCACGCAAAAACGACCTAACATAAGGCTTGTACTAAAAAAAAAAAAAAGGAGCTAATAAGAATATAGGTATACACTACAACAAAGTTGGCCTATCGCTGCGGTCGATCCCCACGGAAATCACCATGGCAATGGTACACTTGGATCTACAGTCCAGATGCCTTCCCTTTTGCCCTTTCCACGTTAGTTTTTTTTTGTTTTCGCGCCAACATTTTCGATCAAAGAGAGGGAGTAAGCTTGGGAGTTGGGAGGGGAAGAAAGAGGGGGTTCCGATCGAGAGGGTTTGCAGAGAGGGGTGGGAAGCAAAAACCATGTAAAAACAAGCATTTATAATAGATCAAATAACTCCTTGCACTTTCTTAGTAATATAAAGACTACTTCCAAACTTATATGATCAATTGTGTAACGGTTGAAATACTAAATTGCATGTGCACATTAAAATGAGATTAACTTGAACATATGTAGCGAAAATGATAAATGTACCTATTAGGGATGTCAACCAATTGGATTTGGATCGGATATCCGTCCGAATTGCTTTTAAAAAATCAGATACGGTAAGCAAATTTAACATCTGAATAAGAAAGATCGGATTCGGATTTAGGAAATAACATCCGATCGGATACTGATTCTGATTCTGTTTTGAATAAATATCCAATCGGATACTAAACATATTGACAAATATATCTGAATCTGAACCATGAATTGATATATGAATCTGAACCATGAGTTGATACCTGAATCCAAACCACGAGATCTGACATCCGAATCTGATTGATATCTGAATCCTGTAACCAAATATCTGAATCCTGAAAGCTTGAGTTGGTGTCTCTACGTTTTAAAGTCATGAAATTTGAAGAATATAAATTGTAGTTGAAGATATAATTTGACTAAGAGCTAATGGCTTTCATGGAGTTGCATATAATGATAGTCATATAGTTATCACATACATCATTTAGCTTAAACTATTTAAAACTATATTATATAAAATTAATTACTTAATAATTAATATTCTGTTTAATTAAATGTTTTTGTGTAAATAAGCATACTATTATAGTTAAGGTGTCAACTAAGCATGATATCTTAATTAATGTATTTATTTAATTGGAAATAATATTCAATCAAGAAATTTCAACAAAATGGGCATTTTTAAAAATATGAAAATTAATTGCAAATAAATATATTTAATATGAAAAAACTATTGAACTCATGAAAAAAAATTATTTATCAAATTATCAATTACTTATTGAATCAATCAAGTAAATTATTTTGTATAATCATATAATTTGTCTAAAAGTCTTAGGTATTTGATATATAACACATAATTCACAAATTTAAAAACAAAAACATTTAACTAGTATGAAAACAACAAATTGTTTGATTTAATAAATTATCTGATATATGATTGGATTAAAAAATATAATTTTACATAAGAAAAACACCTACTGCAATAAAGCTAAGAGGACTAACCTAAAGAGTTAGTGATGATGTGGAGCGAATGAAGGTTTGACATCATTGAATACTCTTTTTACGAATGTAACACAAATTATTTCAATTAACTCAATGAAATTAGAAAAAAACATTGAACAATGTCTTTCTTAAATGAGAAATAATATGGTCAGCTGATGTAATAATTCTCAATAAGTGATCATCATGAAATAGTAGTTTACTCCATTAGAATATATCATTATTTAAAAATAGACAAATCAACATTCAATTGCATAGTTAGTATGAAAAAAGTATAAAACAACGACTCACTCCTCAAGTCTATCGAAACACAAGTGAATATTATGGATTCGTCACAAATAAGATAACTCTCACATAAATAAATAAATCGATTTCATTATTTCTGAATAACTCTAATACCATGTTAGTAGCTTCTATTGTCAAATGATATGGACTAGCATCATCAAAAACCCGTATTGTTGAGCAAGATTATTTAGCATCTCACAATTTGAAACATCTCCTTCATGGCTTTCTTTTGACTCTATTTATTTGTTTCCCTTGAAGATATGAAGGTGGGTCCATAAAGACTTGTTTATAAGTTCATCAAGATCACTTGTTTGAAATACCTTATCATCTAATCGAATAGTAGATGAAATTTTTGTTGGCAGTACTGTTCTATTTGAAACTACATTTGTACAATCACCTGTAGAAGTTCATTTGCCTCAAACTTTCGGTGTAGGCTCCTGAAATATCCACAAAGATCGCCTTTTATACTTTCTTCTATTTAGACATTTATTTACACGTTCATGCCATACCTTCTCGTCAACAACTATTGACTCTTTTATTAGCTTATATCCTACCCAAATACAACATGCATGTCTCTTCCATTTCATTTTTCATGCGCAAATTCTCTTTGGCGGACTTTACTTTTCTTTAATTTTATTATGTTTTTTGTTCAATCATTAATCTTCAACCTCTTGTATGGCTGCAGTTTTAAATCATTTTGAATTTTCACATCAGCAATATGAAACTATTCTAACATCCAATCAAATAGAACTGTTTTACCATCCTACATTGTGTTATCTTTACTAAACTGTGGCTTGGCTAGCTATTTTCCATTACAATATAAATCGAGTGGTGCATGTGCTAGAAATATTAGAAAAAAAACTTAAGCAAACCGTACCTTCAAGAATCAATATCACGCTCATCCACATATGATTTATTTGACAAAAACCATGAAAAAGATATACTCCGCCTTCAATTAGTTCAAGCAAGCAATTCTGATATAAATTTACATGTTGCTCCATTTGAATGATTTGTTTTTTCTCTACATGTACATGTTGCTCCATTTGAATGGAAATTTTGAACTTTTTTTACTTTTGCCAAGAAATTCTAAAATAAATTAAAAAAGTGCATTATTATTGCCAAAAAAAAAATTTAAATGAAGTTCTAAACTAAAGTATTTTTTAGGAATATTTTTTAGATATAAATTTAAGTTTATGTTTAAAAGGACATGTATTGCTATCTGCTTGATGGTTAAAAAATTAGTTCTGGTCGTGAAAAAAATCAGTGTTAGTTCTGAAAGTTTTCTAGTGTCCCCACTACTTTTGAATGTTTAAACTATCTAAATCACAATATGCTATTTTCCTGTTGCTAAAAATTACTTGTTGGTGTGCTACAAATTAATTTTAAATTAAGATATTTTTTACCGTATAGAAACTTAATTCAAATGGGTAAGTTTTAAATTATTTAAGTTGTCAATTTTATATTTTGGAATTATCTATGCTTTGATGAGAAAACAAGCATTTAATTACACCATTTTTTAATGTGCATGGACGCCATAGTTTTTTTCTTCATTATTCAATTGTAAAATGGAAAAAACCTTTACCTTTGACTGTTTTACAGGTTCTTTAATTGAAAAAAAAAGTAGACTGGCAAACTTAAATATTAATTTTGTTTGAAACATGAGCACTAACTTTTTCATTTTTGTACATTTCAAGACCAAAAAGGTAGACGCCACCTACAACTTGGCAGGAATTGAAAGGAAGAATATCGTATATCAAAAGTCATTCTAACAAAAATAGGATTCTACAAACACGCATTCCTATAGTTGAGCAAATGTTGCTCAAGTCAAATTGATGACGCACTGGTTCCAGCTTGACTCATTAGAAAAATAATCTACCTCTATTTTATATTACCTAACCCACGCGTTCAGTCATTTTTAGTTCCTTTCATTTGTTCCTCTTAATAACTAAGAAATAAAGAGATGAAATATGTAGATGAGCATCCATGTGTATTAGCAAACAAAGATTAATGGGTGCAAACATAAGCAAGAAGCTATTATTAGACCGAACTACAACTCTAGCATTTATTTGTCAAAATGACTGCTGATTTGAGCCATCTGATCTTTAATGCTATCTTGTGTTATTTTTCATTTTTTTTTTACTTTCTCCCTTCTCTATTTTGGCCTCCCTCCCTCTTCCTCCTTCCCACTAACCAGGAATGCCACCGGTGGCATCCTTCTACGCCAGCGGGCGTGCCGGTGCCGGTCCTCGGCTGGTCGGGCATAATGAGAGGGAGAAAGAGGGAGGGAGGAAGAAGAAGGGTGCTACCCATCTCCGCCGCCACTGCCCGGCGAGCCTGCAGGTGAAGCGCCCGGCAGTGGCTGCTGACATGGGTGGATTATTCCACCCATCTTTCGTTTTAACAATATAGGGAAAGAAAGATTTGGGAAGGAGAGGGAGGCAGCCACCGGTGCGGTGCCTTTTTCAAATTGAGGCCCGAAGGGTCCGCGGGCATCAAAGAAAAGTGCCGGCGGCTAACGGTGATGGTGGATGAACAAGAAGGGGGATAGATGAACGTGGGAAAATCGGGCAAGGTTGGGGAGAGAGAAAGTGAGGCAAAAAATAAAAAAAAAATCATGAAGTAAACAGTATCTGAACCATTTGATCTAAAGATTGGGCGGTTCAAATCAGTTCTCATTTTGACAAATAAATGCCATGGTTATATATGTATATACATAACAATGCATATGCGTGGTACACGATATAACACATATCACCTGTCCGATGCTTCCTCAATTAGAAGAGTGACATGCTTCGTGTGGCATCACCCAGCACAACCCCACGTGGGTTACCCCCGAGTGTCTCCCAATCCTTCTTCTCAAAGAAGCAGATTCACTTGCTGCCATTCGGGAACCTTCTGAAAGTTTAGTGTGTGGTGGATGTGAAGCCGATTTAAATTGAGCCAATTGTTGAGTAACATTTTCAAAAGATGCTTCTGTAACCATTTGAATGTGGTCGATACTTTGTTTAACTCAGTAAAGAGCTTCTTTTTTTTTTTAAACCTGTGTTTTGATTTCCAGAAAAAGCTAGCATTATTTTTCACTTTTTCAATTTTGTCTTGTATATGATGCTCTACTTTCCTTTTCCTAGCACCAACATTTTTGAAACCATGTGCATGCCATTAATTTGGGACATGGGCAGCTATTAGCCGTGAGAACGCTGAACATTTTCTCCCTCACTCAATAAAGGATCGACTGAACTATTAGACGGTTAACCAAATTACCAAATTAATAAAGGCCGAAGGTTTTGGTTGAAAATATGTTACAAAGCCCAACCATGTGTTGGAATATTAATTAAGAAGAGACTGGACTTATAAACATGAGTTTTTTTTATATTGCAGACATTCATCTTCAATAATACATAAGTATTTTCTTTTCTCATGTAAGGAATGATAGGTGCACGTCCTAGCTTTGTCTTATAAATAAGTACTTATCACAAAGATTTTTAGGCTGCTTTCCTAGATATAGTCTCCAAGCTTTTCCTTTTAAATATTTTAAATTATTAAAGTCTTTTTTCTAATTTTTAATATATTTTTTCATTTACTTCTTCAAAATTGAATATAAAAAAAATTGATAATCTTTAGATTCAGCTGGGCAGGAATCGTCCATCTGAATAGTAGAATACTTCCACAAACTTCGCATAGTTACTTTTCATGTCTTTTGTTTCTTTAAATAGTTGAACATTTCTTGGCCATAAAGATACCTGTGAACCATAATTTACTTTGAGAATAATTGTTTGTTTCCTTATACCTGTCATGTTATGGGAACTTTTTCTTTAACATAATTGGCTTATCTTAACAATATATAAGGGAAAAATTAGAAAAGAAAGGAGAAAATATGGCTAGATTCTGTGTGTTATATGCATGAGTGGGAGTTTTCTTTTGTGAGCTCAAGTCTTGTGGTTGCCGCTGATCTTAATTGGTAGCAGGTTGACAATGCGGTCTGAAATTTCTGTCGATAAAAATTGTCGCTTAGAAAGCAGGCAGGCTCCCTGGGAGGGTCATTAAGAAAGATCTCCAATGGTGGCAAAGTTACACAGTTCCTGATGTTTCTGCCTTTTGTAGACCCTATCAAATGAGGGTATCTACAAGTTATAAATTACACAATACAATTTTTTAAAAATCTTTCTTCCCAAGATCCTTAATTCCTTTTTTTTAAATCGATTCAATAGTTTAAGAAATCATGCTTTTATTTCGACAAGAGAGCAAATCAAAACCCCTAGAACAGTGTCTTTTGTGTGTGTGTGTGTGTTAGCCGTCCAAAAATGGCCACTTACATTTCTGCCGGTATTTTGAAATTCTTTGGATAAATCTAACTGCATTGTTAGATTAGAAGTGTTCAAAAGAGTAGCAACAACATATTCACTCTTTTAATCCATGGATCAACATTTATAACCTAAGATTTCCAAGACTTTTGGTTTTAATTTAAATACTTCAAAACTTGATCAGCGCAAACTTTGCATGTTTTTTGAATCTCACGATTTTTCCAAACTTAAGTTTAATGACTGGACTTATTAGAAATTGATGTAGAAAATGCTGAACAAGCTCAATGGCCCTGCTTCATACAGGCTTCTCGAGTACAGCCTGCTTTATACTTGCTTCTCGGGACAGCTTGGACCATAGTCTCAAATGATCATTTTAAGTTTGTATTTTTGTGAACCTAAGAATTGTAACATTCTAGAATTGGAAACTGACCTCTTCTTTTATCCTATTATGGAATACCAATTCGTGGCTGAATAGATTATTTGGTAATATACCACTCAAGAATTGAGAAATGAGGAGTAAATAACAATATTAAGAATCATTTTCAAAGCAGTGTTCTGAGTAAAACAAACAGTAAAATTGATACGAACATTAAAAAAAAAATACAAAGTAAGCTACATTAAAATAGTTTTTTTAATAACTCATTTTTTTCTTTTCTTTTTTATCCAAACAAGATTTTCAATTAATCCATTTCCTTTCATTTTCTTTCCTCTCCTTTCTCTCCCCTTTTCCATTCCTTCCCTTTTTTTTCTTTTCTGTTCCATCAAAATTTTCGCTTCCTTTCCCTAGATCCAAATAGGGCCTAACACAACTTTCCTTTTTGATAGAAGATTAATGTAGTTGCTATTAATGCATGAGATCCTTCCAATGTATACAGTTTGTACCGATGTGTATAGATTTGGTTTGTGGAAACAAAGGACTTGCAAAGGCGCACACACACTCATGCGCGCGCACACACACACATATATATATTTATTTATTTGATACGGCCCTACTGTTAAAGATAACAATGACCTCACTCCAACGACTCTCCCCAAGATGAAAGGTGGATCTACAGCTCCCTCCATAGAAGGCGACTCCAACGTCTCTCTCCAAGATGGAAGGAGGACCAACTCCAACGTCTCTCTCCAAGATGGAAGGAGGACCAACGACTCTCTCCATAGAGGGCGACACTCCAATGAAAGAAACAAGG